>BOPP01000188.1:550345-579276 GCA_017312745.1 Gryllus bimaculatus | reverse complement strand
GTCCATCACAACGTACTTCCTATCACCCTCTCTCGGTCTCTGTCTCTCTCTGTCCTCTCTGTCTTCTCTCTCTGTCTCTGTCTCTCTCTGTCTCTACTCTTCTCTCTCTGTTGCTCTCTCTGTCTCTCTCTGTCTCTCTGTCTCCTTGTCTCTGCTTCTCTCTCTCTCCTGTTTCTCTCTGCTACTCTCTGTTCTCTCTGTCTCTCTTGGTCTCTGCTCTCTGTTTCTCTGTCCCTCTCTGTTTCTCTGTCTCTCTGTTTCTCTGTCTCTCTCTGTCTCTCTGGTCTTGCTCTGTTGTCTCTCTCCTCTCTCTGTCTCTCTCTGTCTCTTTCCTCATGTTCCTCTGTCTCTCTTGTCTCTCTCTCTCTGTCTCTCTCTGTCTCCTGTCTCTCTCTCTTTCTCTCTAGTCTCTGTCGCTCTGTTCTCTGCTCTCTCTGTCTCTGTCTCTCTGTCTCTGGTCTTCTCCTGTCTCTCTCTCTCTGTTTCGTCTCTCTTTCTCTGTCTCCTCTCTCATTCTTCTCTGTCCTCTGTCCTCTCTCTCTGTCTCTCTCTCGTTCTCTCGTCTCTCTGTCTCTCTTCTCAGTTTCTCTGTCTCTTCTCTCTCTACCGTCTCGTTCTCTCTCTCTCTGCCTTCTCGTCTCTCTGTCTCTCTCTCTCTGTCTCTGTCTCTCTCTGTCTGCTCTCTCTCTTCTGTCTCTTCTCTCTCTGTTTCCTCTCTCTCTTCTCTGTCTCTCCTGTCCTCTGTCCTCTCTCTGTCTCCTGTCTTCTCTGTTCTGTCTCTCTCTGTTCTGTCTCTCTCTATCACTGTACTCCTAAATCACATCCACACCTCCTTCAATCCTGTCCTCTCAGAGAGACAGAGAGAGAGACAGAGAGAGAGACAGAGAGAGAGAGAGAGAGAGTAAAAAGCGCCGGAGGAAGAGCGAACGACGCAGCAGAGCTCGGGAGTTTCCTTCCAAGTGGCCAGCCGCAATGCCCCGCTGCTCGCCCTGCTCTCCTCAGGCGGGGCGCTGGGGATTCATCGTTCGCCCTCGGGCGGGGCGACGGCGCGGGGCGACGGCGGAGGGCAAGGGCGTGTATCGCCCCTCGGGCGCCGAAATGAAACCGAGAACCGATGACGCAGCGATATTTGACTTCGCTCCACTTTCAAGGAAGAGGCAGGGGCGAGTTGGGGTGGGGTGGGGTGGGATCACGATGCTTGGAAAGATGAGACTCAAAATGTTTCACCACAGTATAAGCTAATTACTAGAGTTAATAAAATTAGTGTAAAATGTTTGAATGTAAGTGCTTAAAATTCGCTTTTAGACAATAGTGTGCAAAAAAATTATTAATAGATCAGTAAATGTGTGAAACAAAATTTTCATTGCATTTCCTTCAGTAGAAATACTTCAATAGCAGTCATGAGAATGAAGTCAGCTAGGATGAACCTAGCTCAATTGAGGCAAAAAGTATGTTGAAAACTTTGCTCTGGTTGGATTCAACGATGTACGAATATTATGTTAAGCGCGATGGCCTGAGTTTCGCCGTTAACTTGTAAATACGCAGGTAGCCAAATTGGCGGGATGAAATTGACAATATTTTGACACACGGCTAATCTAACTCTATGAGCTTTCATGTTTTGAATTGCCATATATATGTGAGCGGGTCAGGGTATGAGGTAAGGTTTGGGAGCAATGATATTGCGCTCAGTGGCGCTCCTCGTGATGTCTTTGCGAAGATGCAGACCTCCAAGCGAACTCGAAACGCACATAATTGACTAGAGTTAGAGCCTGATTGAAACGACTCGCAATGCTAACATTCTTTCTGCATACTTCTCTGTGCATTGACATCTTCCCTGCACAAATGTCCTAAACTCTCCACGAATATCCCAGAATATTGCCAAACTAAAAGAAGGTGTCAACGGACAATTAATAGTCTTCACCTAAAGAAGCCCACGACTGCTCACATACAAGGGAGCGTCTGTGGCTCAGAGCATCAAATCATCTCATTGCAGCGTCTACAGGTGGGCCCTAGATTTCGCGTTCCGACGTTCGCAATATACTCTTTGTGATTCTCTATTAGGAATAATTTACATTTTCAGAGTATTTTTATTCATATAAGGCGCTTACTTATAGTATGTTCACTAATACCCATTAAATTAGGATTTTTGAAGGCAAATAATAAACATTTAAGAAAAGTAGGAAAGTTTAAAATTATTTCAGAACCTTAAATTAATAGGTCCCAATGAACAATCTCAGATGAAATTTAGCTCCATAAAAACTGTTTATTGACTATCTTTTCCTACTCTTCCTTCTCCTTTCTCAGCGGCTTTCCTACAGTCTGTAACAGAATTCTGTAAGATATAAAATGTAGCAAGACATATGCGCGTTCATCCATGATACTGGGTATTCTATTTACACAAATTGTTACAGTGATTACTTGTATTTAGGTGGTTATTCATAAGCTAATTATAATTGTCTGTTCAGTTTCATCTTTGTAGGGACACTGAAGATGGGATAAAGTAGTCGCGAAATACGTGCATAGTCCTAATTAAAATGTGTATTGTAATATACTTTGTGGTTGATGCCTCCTCAATTCTGTGTTAATATCATCTCCGTTAAGAATCATAAGTGTATTGCGTGAACCGCGAGTCAATAATAGGGAATAAACGCTCATTCGCCCTAATCTCTAAGAGCTCTGTGCACGAGGCACGAAGCACTTCGCAATCTACATTCCATCTCAACTATATTTGGGTTTCAGTTGCATTTCAGCGAAATTACCTTTCTAAACACACTACTCTTGCAATAATAATCGTACTAAGCTGAACAAAAACATTGCTCATATACTGTCTGATTGCCATTGTTGGAAGCGTTGTAGCTCTCATAGAACATACGGCACCCAACCACAATTCACGCATGCGCGCGCACACACCCACACACACACCGCAGCACGTGCGATTTTTACCATAGTTCCATAAAATAAGACAGTCGCAAAGTCTTCAATGCCGGGATAAGTATACGATTATCATAATTTTTAACACTGCTAATCTAATTACCTCCGGCCATAAAACGTTTAAAAAAAATCCATTAAACACTCAAAAAATCAGCTTTAAGGATGCGAGATAATAATGCGGCCACACCAAGTTATAATATAATTGTTGGCTATTTCTTGAAAAGCCGGGTCTCAAAAATCAAGAAGACTAACAAAATGCCGACCAGTTGCCGTTAAGAAAGTATAAAAAACTCGTAAGAAATTTCGAGAATCTCCTGAATTTGCAATGACGTTTGTGAGCTCACGAATGTAATAAACAGTAAAAGAAGCCGATGGTTCGTGTGTATAATGGTTTGTGTTTTACTGGTAAAGTGGTAATAACGTAAGAAAAGCTAAGTGCATTATATTTTAATTGTATCTGTTTATAAATTAGAGACCAAATTAAAATTCCTTAAGTAATTCATTTTAACGAACAGGAACATTTCAGTGACTCTAGATGAAAAATAAGAAATAAAAAGAAATAAAATTTACTAGATCATTTAGAATAGAACGGATCTACCAGAATTTCTCCATTTTAATCACTCACACATTATATACCAACCTGTTTTAAAGTATTTGTTTGATTTCAATTACATCGATTGTACTGAAGTATCCGAACCCAATGAAAACAAACAAAAATGATATTAGGGTCTTGATACGCGGAGCAAGAGCTCCAATATTCGATCGTCACTTGGGGATCACGGTAACAAGACGAATTACGACCGAATGGAATTTTTATATTCTTTACATTAATGACTTATGCATTTAAACATTTTTGTGCTGCAAATCCGATATTGTGACAAATTTGCACATTGTAATGCAATAAATCAAAGATTATTATTACTATTACAATTATTATTATTATTATTATTATTATTATTATTATTATTATTATTATTATTATTATTATTATTATTATTATTATTATTATTATTGAGACTGACATAAATTATTTCATTAAAGTACAATATTATCTGTAGTTCATCAAAGTAGTCTATCAAAAGTTGCGATAGAAATTAGTGGTGCCACAGAATCTCACATACTTTCCCCTACTGGTTTTCTATTTACTTTTGTCGCGGCCAGCTATTCGGACTTGCCACATACTATTGGCAGCTGACGGACAGACAGACAGACAGACAGATCGACAGACAGACATAAGGAAAGGAAGGATTCTTTTTAATACCCCATTTCTAAGGAGACCCCAAAACGTGTATTTCCGTCCAAATCTCGAAATCGATTATCTGCTGTATTACATAACTTTCCCTGTACTAAATATATTACTCCGTATATACGTAGGTATACAATAAAATAAAAGGACTGGTTCCTTATATGAAGTGTACCGGACATTCTATTAGTTACAAAATTTCAAATACTGTGTACATTCATTTTCGAATGGCGGAAACTGCAGGCCGATATGTTTATTGGACTCAAGTATATCATTTGTATGTTCACCATTATTGTTAAAAGTACACTGGCACATTGGCGAAGCAAAACTGCGGAAGAATAATACGCGTATGCAACACTTTCACTTCGAAGAATCTGAAACGATTTCCGTCAATATTCAAACTTTCTTTCCATTTTGAAGGGAAACATAGTGAAAGAGCTACGCCCATAAAAATTATTCGTAATGCGCTGGCGTCATGCGACGCAAGAGACCTCGGTGGAGAGCCTCTAAACTAATAACTTCCGAGAGCCGCTTTGAAGCCGTCTCCTGTTTTCGGCACTTTTCTCTCGGCGAGCAACATAATACAGCGAGACGGCCTTTTGTTGCGGCGCAGTTGGTATCACTGCGGCAGGAGCTGCGGGATCTGCCCCTAATTCCCGCGATGTGGCTGAGGCAGGCGGGCGAAAGATTCGGAGGGGGCTTTGTAATGAAGAGGGAGTGCAAAGGGGGGGGGGGAGAGCAGGGAAACAGCACAGCAGGGGGCCGCGCGGGCCGGCCGAAAGACGCAGAGGAGGTTGAGATCGCAGGCAGCGAGGAAGCGCCTCCGACCCGAATCTACTTATTACGAGGTGAAATGCTTTATTCGTACCTACAATGGCATTACGCGGATGACTTGATGGCTCTAAAACATATTCTGAAAGACCCAAATATTCCGATTCATATTTGCTTCGTAATCCCGTGAGAGCAGCATTAGGGAGCTTTAATCTTTGCGAATATCACTCAATCTGTAAGACAGTTAACTATTTTGCTTGTCTACGTGATTATTCTTTTTGATTCTGAATCGAAAAATATTAAGTGGCGATTATACGCAAAATATAACCTTTCCATTTTTGAATTCTCTATTAACCGAATAGTATCTGCGTTGTCATGATTAAGCATTTGCCAATCAATCATTAAATATGCAGACAAGTAATGATCTAAATATTCTATCCCTTTCTTTTTGCGAATGGACGGAAAAGCAGAGTACAAACAAAGATTTAGTGCGTAGACGCCAAAGATTTGCAAACTGAGACAGCTTACGGTTTGCACACTGATTTTACACACGAGAATCCACCCGCTGTGACTGATCACACTTTGTAAGTATTTGTACGTGAACACAACTATCGTTTCATAAATCTCAATAAATTTTCTAATAGTATTTATCGTTTTATTACACTGGTTAATAAATATCAACGAAAAAGTCAACAAATAGCATGTGTAATGTGCTGAAAAGATAATTTTCTGAAAGGTATTTTAACGACAAGCATCCGAAAGATATACGCTATTTCAAGTATTTTACATGTATTTTATTATTTCAAAGCTGTTTTACACTTCTTGGAAGTACAAAACGCACCATACGCTATTTTTTATAAACTTGTTGTTTACATTCAATAAAAACTGTCAATATTTTTTAGCTTTAAACTTCAATAATTCCAGGTCTATAGAGTCAATAAAAGAAACTATAATAAGTGAACAAAATGGACTGAGTTGAATTATTAGAAAAGAAGACTTAACTCAACTACGACATCTTTGATCTCCGCAAAACGTACATTTATTTAAGAACATTTATAAATATTAGTAGAAAAAAAATTAAAAACGTATCACGTAGGTGCGTGCTGCCTCAGAATAAATGTTGCTTTAAGAAAGAGAAGTTTACCTCGTTTAGCACGAGCCACCATTAAAATACGGAATGAATTTTAGATTTGCAGGCCAGCAATATTTCCAGAACAATTCCACCCGAAGCACATCTCTTTCACTTAAAGTGCAAATGTATTTTAATATAAAAGTGGAAAAGTGGTCGCTGTCGCCCTGAAAGATGGCGGAGACGGTCTGTTCGCCTCATGACAGTTGCGGGTTTGGACTTTGAATTATTCGAAGTAAGATCTCGTGCTTCGTTTAAAGTTTCAGCCGTAACAAAGTTCGCGGCACGCAACTTTCGCAGACTGGTGATTAGTGTTGCAAGAAGTCACCCATGAGTTTGTGTATGCAAGAAAACACGCCAAATACAGTCTATCTTCGCGCACTGACAGACAAGTTTCTGTATACAACGAAATGAGGATCAGTGCTATCAAACAAGAGGAAAAGGAGCGCCTCATATGGCTTTATTCGAGGCGAGTCAACTGATAAAGTCATTACTCCCGTAAGTGTAGTGCATGTTTTATCGTCGGATATAGCGCTGATCCTCCGCAGCTGAATGGCAAGATACGGCACAAACTCGTCGATTTGCGGGTTTCTCGAGCAGAGTGGCGTGGGGCAGAACGGGGCGGGGCGGGGAGGAGAGGGGCACAGCGGAGCGGGGCGCGAAGGGGTCCGTAAGGGTAAGGTAAGGCGGCCTTGAATTTCCGTTAAGTGAAAAGTGGAAGATCAAAGAATAGGGACCAGGTAAGGTGAGAGTTGAAGTGGGAGGAATTGGGTTTGTGAGTAGTGGAGGTTGACGAGCGGTGAGGAGAAACGCCTAGTGGTTGGTGGTAGAGAGTAGCAGTGAGGGGGCGATGGTGGGCGTGTATGGGAAGTAGTGGATGTCGACCACGATGATGTTCGCGGCAACTTTAAGAGGGTGGTGGCTGGCTGCTTCATGGGGTTGGCGGGTGGGCAGATGCAGGTGGCAGGCGGGCGGGCAGCTGGTTGGCTGTGTGGGGGTGGAAGGGTGGTCAGTGACTAGTAGGGGGCAGAGAGTTGTGTGCGAGCGGGTGGGTGGCGGTCAGTGGTGGGCAAGAACAGGAGGGTGGGAGTGGCAGGCGCAGGGGGCGGTCTCTTTCAGGAGCGGAAACGTGAAAGGTGAACTCGTGGCTCTGAGGACACCTCTCCGCGAGTAATTCGAGAGATGCGAAGGAAGGAGGGGTGGGAAGGGGAGGAGGAGGTCTGCGCCTGACAAAGGACGGCGCCCGCGCGCCGCGGGAGCTGAGAGGAAGGGGGATGGCCATCTCATTGGGACGCGGGAATTCCTAAATCCACACGTCGATGCGGTTCGCGCACTGAAATGCATGACCTTTACAGGTGCAACGAACGCTTCCATTGTTAATAGTTTGAGGAAATTTAATCTCGGGGCAAGTGCTAAATCTAGACTTTAAGAAAACATGATCACATTTCATAGAGCTGCTACTTGTTTAGTAAAATGTCCTTTTGCATTGAAAGAATTGGCTGAAATCTCGAAATGATATTTACTCGTATATGTACTAGCATACAATAAAGAAAATGTTTGCAAATATGGAAAAAAGAAACTTGAAATCCATTCATTAGTCCACATATTATAAATTAACGTCTTTAATAATGATGCAATGCTCCGTGAATTCTGATGAAGTGACATATTTAAATGAGAACTCTTTTCTAAACAAGTTCTGAATTTATATGTACTAACGAAATATGTTAATGAAAATAACAGTCGTGATGGAATAAGTGTTTTCTGCCTGTGATGGATATGGAGGGAAAAAATGGATATTGTGACGTCATGGATACTCACAACGAACACAAACACAGAGCTTTCATATAACAAATATATTTATTTACAAAGAAAACACAACAAACATTTACAATGAATTTACACTTTACACCCGAGCTCTGACAGACCTACTATCCTCTGATCGCGGGAGCGATCCAAACTCGATTGATGATCGGTTTTAATTATCTACATTTGAAGCGCGCACAAAGCCAAGCTTCCGTGGCCGGATGTCCCACTGGGACACTAAGTCCGTACAGGCGTACCAACTGATGGTTTGCCTCGATCGCGGAAGCGATCTTACCCGATTGAGAATCGGCGTAAATCGTGGCACTCAACCACTCCTCACCTCGGAGCACACACACAGCATCCTCCCACGTGACCGCAGTCACCCAAGGACACAAAGTCCCCCCCCCCGGCTCGTCAATACGTGACTTGCCTCGCGGGCCCGGCTCGCCGCAGCACCGTCGTGGTACTAAGTTTTGTGAAAATGCACGAGGTTCTCCCACTGCCTCCAGAACCCACCCACTGGCTCTGTGCACTCCGTTATACGGTCGAGGCACACGTGACCTACTACGTCACGCCACCCCCGCCGCGGTCTATTGCTAGCCATCAGGGTTCGGGTCTTCGTTTCTGAAGATCGGAAGACCCTCGTGTATCCCGTTTCCGCGTTCTTGCTTTAAGGGAAAACCCTTCTCTCCTTCCTGTGGTGAGGAGTTTCCTCTTACTAATCCCTTACAAAGCGACCCCAAATAGATGCCACGAGGCACGCTGGCTAATACGTTACAATAGTAAAATTAGATGATTTGGATATCTTCCTGCAGCCACTGATATTACGAGCGGCTCTCAAAAGAGAAGTGGCCCTCACGGCAGTCAACCAAGAAGTTCGCGACTTACAATGGCCAAATAAGAAGTAAGGCTCTGGGCGAGTGGAGAAATCCATTCACTTCTGCTCTCCCCATCATTTTGTTCCAAAAAGTTCTAGATCGCTCTGAAATATAATGAACACGTCTGGCGATTAGCTTAAGCGAAGTATGCCGCAATCGAATCTCGTGTAATCGTACGAGGCCCCTTAGCGGTTCCTTCTGTAAACTTCCATTATCTCCACCCTTCTTCCTCACTCTGTTTATAAAACGCACGTCGCCGTCGGTGAGCCAAACTTTCCATTCCTACCCGCTAATCGTCGCCCTCGGGGGCGAGTGCGAGGGACGGGCGAAGGGCGCAGCTGCCTCCTTGCCCCGCCCTGGGCCTCTCGGACGCGGACGCGATGGGGCGTCGGCGGGCGCTCACAGACAAAGAAGGGTCGCCGTACAAATCTACGAAACTCCTAAGTTCGTCATCTTTACGGCGTACTTGGTCGCATTTTGCAAAGTACCAAGAACCCCATTTTAGTAAAATTCAGTAACGCCACACATTATGCTAAAGATTAAGGAAAAAAGGATTGTATTTCAGAATACTGTAGGCAACAAAAAAGGCAACACGTGATCATGATTCTTTGTGATAAAACGATCCGAAATGTAGGATAATATACATAATATTTCTATATTTTTCAGTTAATAGTGATAAAGCAATTTTACATCAGTGTTGTTTAAAAAAATTAATAAATTACTTTTTACGTGTCGCAACGAAAACATACTGATTTCATCGAAAAAACACCGGTTATTTATCCGATGTTATTAACCTTATCCAGTTTCACAAGACAATTTTTTCATCCACCAATAAACAAGTGGCAAATCACGTGGCGCCTGATTGCGTTGGTCCTTGAGAAAGTGACCGGAAGTGCCGTCCGCCTCCCTTTCCGGGGGGAGATCCTTAATGAGGCAAGTAACACGCGTCGGACGTCTATTATGCAGCAATCGACCTAACTGGGTGACGGCAGCGCTGCGTCCGCCGCCCAAAGCGGAAGGCGCTTCCGAGAAGAGACCCGCCCCTCCCGTCCCCTCGACTCCAAGGCGCAAGAGGAGGAGGAGGAGGAGCGCAGAGCGGCTCTCTTCTCATACAGCCACCAGGCTTCGGCGCACTGGATCACGCAGCCTGCACCCCCCTCATAAAGGAATTACTTCTATGATGAAAAGCAACATTAATTTTAGTATTTTCTCTCCAGATCCACCCTAACTCCCCGCCCCTGCCCTGCCCGGCTGCACATACTTCGCTTCATGCCTCCAGCTGTGTTGCATTCTCTTCTTTATGCTAACGAGAGATTTATAACGATTGACTCCTATGTCTTCCTTAGCAGACACAGCACGGTGTTGCACTGCAATACATTCTGATATAAAAGCCGTCAGACTCCGACTCCGACGAGGGCGACCGCCCCCCCCCCCGCGCTGGCGCCGCCCGCGAGGCATCCCACGACCCCTGAAGAGTAGAGGCCGCCCAAATTTAAGACTAACAGGATATCGGGCTCAAGCACTGAAACATTTCCACTTTCCTCTTCTTGAGTCAACACATTCAAGAGAAAATTGCCCTGTCCGTTAATAGGCTGTTGAAAGTCACTAGACAGACGGCTCTGCAACATATCACCCTGCCAGGTACAGTTCATTTCTTTTTGTACATTATCGTTAAATTAATCAAACTGAATAAATCTTCATCCGTCACCTTGACAAGTCGATTTTCAAGACGATAAATGTATCATATTTTATCAATTAATATCAATAAAATCTTACGTCATAACCGTTCTAGAGCTACTCATCTCCAAGATGCATAAATGTCGGTACCAAACTTTGTCAAGGTTTTTACCGTACTAGCGCCACGCACGCAGGCTCTAAACTAGAAGATAACTTGGATTAACGCGACCGAAATCTGTCACACGTGGCGCTCCCATGTGATTGTTTGAGTGTAATCCATCATATACGACGCTCCGACGCGGCTGTTTGAGAGTGATCCATTGTCTGTGTCGCCCAACTCGCGTACTCAAGTGAATCGTTTATTTAAGAAACCTGTCTAACGCCAAATTTCTCATTTCAAGAAAACTGAGAAACATTATCCCAACCTTTCGGATTACAAAATATTTTTATTTACTAAAGCAGTTCAAGAATGAATATTTTTCATACAAATATGAAACGAGGTGTCTATCCTCTTGGAACAATAATCCATCGCTAAAGCGTGTTTTATATTTTGGCGTTTGACTTGTTTCTGAAAAACGATTCAATTACAGTACACATGCGAGAAAGTAAACATTTTTTTGATATCAGCGGACTTTGAACTTCAAAAACTATAAAAGAATTTTGAACAGAAAAAGGCTGCAAAACCTTTTAATAATTGTAACTAAATACTTTCCAAATGTTCAATCTCGAATATGTACCTTTTTTTGTGTCATTGATAGGAACGAAGTACCGAATGCTCATCTTATAACTCTTTTCACTGATTTGTTTATAATAATAGATTTGATGAATCAATATCTCTCGGCGTATGCAAATTCAAACGTAAAATAATGTCAGCGGATGCATGAGAATATTGCGCAATGCTTTATGAAATGGAAGTCGATACTTCTTAATTCGTTCACATAAACACTGATCAAAGAGTTCTGCTTTCTTTATGTTGTAAATCAAAAAAAAATTGATAATAGACATTTTAAATTATGTAGAATTTTGAATTGTTCTGAAATGTTACAAATGTCCCAAACGGCTCTCTCCGTTGATATTGCAATGTATTAGAGAAATCCATCAATTGAAAATTTGAAGCGTAGAAAGTAATCGAGAATTTTTTGGAAATCTGCCACGTCGACCTTCGCGCTACTGGGCATCGGCCGTGCTCTGCCCTACAGTGGTCGAGAACCTCTCAGCCGCGCCCTAACTCCTCGGAGCACTTCGTACACACTGCACATCCGCGCCAGACTCGGTGCTCGAAGGTTTTTGCAGTCACTGCGAGGACAGCCAAAGCGTTACCCGCACGTGGCGTCACGGCTCTCCCTTACATAGGGCCGAATCACGTGACATTCTACGTCATATCCCCTTGAATAGCGACGCTGGCTCACCTCGCGACTCTCCTGCTCGGAATTGTCAAGCTTGCAACCCTGCACTACGAGGTAGACGCCCACGTCATTGAGAATGAAGGCGGTGAGCCAAAGCCAAGCATACTTTCTACTGCACTGACTTCCCACGAACAGCGCCCCCTCTATTTATACGAGCCAACGGGCACCATGTGGCGTTGGCGTCCCAGCGTGGACATGCAAACGGCTTTGACAGAGCAGCGGCCACGGCCCCCTCCGCACGCCGTACTGCCACAACGACGCAATTATTAATATCGGGTTACGAATAACCCAATTACACCTCCAATTAGTCCCAACCACACGCGCCGCCCACAAAGCAGGGAACTCTTTCAGTTGCAGTGGAACGGAGAGGACGTATTGCCATCCAACAAAGCACAGTGCAAACACAGGGAAAAATTAAGCAAGGATTATGTAACAAAAATGTGTTAAGCATTTTGATTTATATCCCGACATAATTCGAAATTACTTTCATTCATTGTTTGAAATTGCAATTGTCAACATTGATATTTGTTTCTATTTTTTTCACATTTTTTCAAAATTAACTTTTATTTCCGTTACTTTTCCCTGCTTTTTTCTTTTTTCCCCCTTTCATCTCATCTTGCAGCTAAATAACCCTGATTTGTTTTAAAGGCACATTCCTCTAAAATAGAGAAAACAACTTAAACAGACAATTAACGCAGTCATGAAACCATATAGCAACTAGGACCAGCACACATATTGAGCCACACATGTGACTGTTGTTGGTGTTTAAACGAACAGACATTTAAAGCAGTAATTAGTACAATCGAAAAGGCAAGACAAAAGTTTTTTAGAGAATGATAATAAAAATAGTTTTTCTTCAGATGTCAACATTGCGATGGTGCGCAATCTGGCTGGTTGTGTGCGATAGGTAGAAAGGGAAAAAGAAAATATATCGTGTTTTTGTTGACATTTTGGGCAAACAATTACCAAAGTTTTTCATGTATGAGAGACATAAGGAAGGACGTGGAGCAGAGGGTTTTTTAACTGCATATGAGAGTGAAAAGCGGGGGCTGAGATGAGGTGGTCCAAGGAGAAACGAAAATGATCCGGGGATGAGGTGGCGCGGACAGACGCTAGACTTTACCTGCACTGTGAAGACAGTCGAGACGAGAAGAAAGGCGTGAAGAAAGTAGGAGGGAACAGAGAGTAAGAGGAGCATGGAGATGCGGCATGACAGAGATGGAAAGCTGGTTCGGATGTGAAGGAAGGGCAGGAGCGAAAGGGAATTGATAGAGAAAGAGTGTAGGAGAGTAGAGGAAAGAGAGGGATTGGCTGCGAATGAGGATGAGGTACAAGGGGGAAGAGGGGGGATGTTGGGTGGAAAGGCAGCGCTGAAGGGAAAAGATGGTGAGGCGAGAGTGAAGAAAAGAGCTATGATGAGGTAAATCTAAGATAATAAGAGGGAAAGAGAAGAGGTAATAAGGTTGGGTCAGTCTGGGGGAGGAAGAGACAAGAAGAGGTGGGATGCGAGGAGCAAAAAGGACGAGGAGAGGACGACGGGCAAAGGGGCGGGGGGGGGGGGCAGGAGAGGATTTGCAATGCAGTCTCCTCGCACTCTTTGGATCAATGGGGCAATGGGTTCGCGTCCCCAAACGGCAGCGAGCGGTGGACGTCTTCTCACTCCACGTCAGAACAAACGAACTTCTTCTATTATAGAACCGTTTTAAAAGCACTGTTTGCTCCCTCAACCCTCGTACATTATATTCTCTAATATACAGCAACTTTGTACGTACGTATTTAGGTAAATATCGAGATTTTTAGTACATTAAGGGTAGTTGAGATTCGCATTTTCGTTGTTGTGCAGTGGTTACAAAATATTGAGGTTTTTAACTGGCCATAACACTTTTTAGCGCATATTTCAGGGAGTATTTTCTTCCGCGAAAGAGAATCGTTGGGAACACGTAGTTATATATTTATTGCATTTACTCAGAATCTTCAGCAGTTGCATTGCTAGTTTCTCAAGTGTCCAGTTCCAGAATGTCGAAATAATTGCTAAGAAGTGATATTAAGAGATGTAAATTTAACATGTGTGTATGGGTGTAATGGAGTAAAATAAGCCTGGAGTGCGATTTGTTTCATTCGTTGTCCATATCCGCCCGCAAGATTTCTTATTAAGGACCTGTGACTTAGAAGCACCGGTTGCAACAGCTTAGCCAAGCTCCTGGCCCTAAGGATGAGCAACGGATGCCAAAGAAGAATCTTTGTATCTATTGTTTTGGGGATTTATATCCGAAAATAATTAATCATCAAGTTCCATAATATTTTTTGCAATCAACGGAATCTTAATTATTCCAGCCATTCGCCGGATCATATTGAACATATTGGACCCCCATTCGACCCCTTGACTCTCACTGATTTCTTGAAAATTTCATTGACCCACGTGGGCTCGTACTGACCCCGTTGAGAACTGCTCTAGGTGGATGCCTACTCCTATTCTAAAGATTTGCAACGACACTAATAAAAAATGAAAGAGACCCGGGTATAAACGGTAAGGTCTACTATAAGAGTTGGTTTGTGGAGGTTGAGAAGTGCCAGAAAGAACGTCAGTGGCCGACGTCGACGCATTAGGGATTTGACTTCGCACCGCTCCACCGCTCCTTCCTCGCACGCACTTCGCCATCATTCACAATGCCCCTCCTCGCTGAAACAAGGCCAGCGGTCATGGTCTCTCTATAGAAAGACGCTCACAAACTGAAGCACAGATGCTAATAGTCTCTTTATCACTGCATTTAGCATAGACCACAGACTTTAAATATTTGGCCCGCGTTTTCTCCCTATTCAATGGGCTACAGTCTGTTGTGTTCACATTGTAAGGCTGAGTTTATATTGCGATCTTTTGTATCGTTGCTAGGGTGGCGTCCGGTCTTTTTCATAAGTGAATGAATCTCGCACGCCTCGCCTGCAGCTGTTGTAAATACGTCGCCGCCGCATTGTTCGCACAGGGAAACACTTCGCGTGCCTTGCGTGACCGTATATGGAGCCCGTTTAGGACCAAGTGCTGATCGTCCATCTCAGTAAGGCCCATCATTCATCATGTAGAAAGGTCTACTGGCGTCTACCCGAACATATTTCATTAAAGCAACAAAAAATCCGATCTGCAAACAGAACATTCAGATATCTCATATCCTATCAATTTTCAAACAGTATTAAATTAATGTTTTTGGGCTCCAGAAGTAAGCATATTTTACAAGTTGTGTCTCTTCCAGATCAATTTCCTCGATTCGCATGGTCATTTTAGCGTCTAAAACGTTTCCGTAGAGAATGAAATCTTATTTCTCTCGCTTCTAACCCAAAGTGCTGTAACGTAATGTGAACGATGTTGCACCAGGCAGTCATTAGGGTTCTAATGATCGGGCGGCGAAAAAAAGACTGAGGACCAGTAAACATTTATGATACATACATGATTTTATTTTTTACCTACTTTCGTTGATTCAGATTCACTTATTTGCCAATTAAATAGCTGTCACCTTCACTCGGGCTTTCCCTCCATACGAGAACATGTAGCACAATTCAACTGTTTTCATATTTTCCTATTAACCACGATCCTCTCAATACACGGAAAATAGGCAGTGTACATTGAGCTTCGTATAGAAGGCAATAGGAGCAATAATGTTTCAGTAAAATACATTTCACGGAAATATAAGAAATAGAAACTTACATGAAACTCTCTGAGACAACATGGAATACAATGCCAAATCAAAACATTTTGGTCTATAACATAAAATCTTTATCGTTCAAAATAAGGCAGGTTTCGAAGTAATTAACATGCATAGTTCTGTTCACTTGGGCAACTGTTAAAATAAGTAAATGACTGCTAAAACCCAATAAGGTAAAATGAAGCATTACTATTCCACATACTCGATCACCTCCACCTAGCAGAAATAAACTTTTTTGTATTCCAGCATTATAAAAGAACCTTTTCTGTTGCAGGAAATCGTTCATAATCGGGAATTTTACGGTAAAGTGATGACTTATTAGATTTCATGTCACGAATGATTGCGTCATCACACATTCAGCCAATCGTAGCGAGAGAATCGGGGAGGTAGAGCTAAACAGAACTGCTGACCACCGTTTACTCGCACGATGTCGAATACCGGAGTCGTCACAGAGAAGTTGTTTCGCGAAAATAAGTTTGATTCTCTTATAAATGTATAATGCTGTTATACAAAAAAATATAGTATACAACTCGCTTATAATGTTTCTTTATTACATTCGTACAAATTTGAAAACTCGCCTCTAAAATCGCTCGTTTTCAAAACATGTACGCATGCAATAAAGCGTAACATTATAAACTAATTGCATAAACTACTATTAATCACAAGAACGTCTTGCGTACTAAAATATATGCATTACATAATAAATCATTAGTATTTTGACGTGCAATACGGTTCGTACTAATACTACTTACGTACTATAGAGAAAAGGTCTGTCGCAAAGAAATCTAACACTGATCACAGAAAAGCAAAGAAAATAAGTTCTCAACACATTCAAACAAAAGACAAATAAATCATTTTACTTGAACACTTCTCGGCCCTCCGCATCAGAAGCTTGGTGTTTCAAAATGTCTCTTCACCGTGGAAGTGGGACGGGGTCGTGCCGGCCAGGGCTTCCACGGCGACGCGCTCCCGGGGGTTGCAGTGCTACGGGGCGGGGTTGCAGTGCTGCGGGGCGGGGTGGCGAGGCACCGGCCGCGTGTGCGGGTAACCAGATAATGTATTAATAACGGCCCTATTGATTCATTTATTTGTGTAACTTGCACCCGTCGGCTGCCCCTTGCATAGGCGCCTGCAGCCCTGTCACGCTCGCTGCCCTGTCCTGGCCGCGGACGGCGGTGCAGTGCAGAACCAGCTTTCGATTGCTGCGTTTTATTTACTCGACGTCCATTTACACGATTATGCGGAATTGACATCCTGCCCGAAACAAATGCTCTGTTTTAGAGCCCTCTCACGAATGTAATGAACTATCGAATGCAATGTGTGTGGAGAAATTCATTTCATATCACAGGCGCTCTTTTAACATTCATTCAATATATACTTTTGACACTCATTCTTTCAAAATACAAGATTGCCACGGATTATAATTCTCATTTCGATTAATTAAGCGAAGGATAACAATGTTTCTCCAGTTATTTTGGCGGAACATTAAAATATACGAAGCAATGACCCCACCAAATGTGCTTTGGTCACCGTGATAAGAAGGAATCGAGCTATCACTGCAATAGAGCAGAATGACGCAGAGAATACGCGAGCTACGAGAGAACACTATGAATTGTTGGCCGATTGACAGCTGCTTAGTTCCCAGCGCATCTATTCCAAAATACTCGTACTTGCGAACACACAAGATGTCTCACACTATAACCTCTCACCAGCTTCCTTTGACTAATGTCAATAAGCCGTATATGTTAGAAATGACTCGAGGTACGTCATTTGTGCATCTTTAGCTACACCTTGTGGATAAAGTGTAAATTAGTTCCTCTTAAATCACCGTAACGATGTATCTTCATGCACCATTCTAGACTCGTAATGCAGTAGTAAGAGCACGTTTAAAAAGTCCTTTTATTTTTTTTAACTCCTACATAATTTACAATGAGTAATTTGGGGATTTTCGAGACCTTACCAAATGTTTTGGATAAGAGCCACAGTACTTGGCATCTGGGTAAGTTGGTTCATCGTAATAGAGAATGAGCGCGGTGGAGAGGCGGAGGGATGTTGCTAGAAGGGTGGGCGCAGCGAAGGACATTGCGGTGCGTAGCGCTCACATTCTGGGAATACGGCGGACGGGGCGGCGAGGGAACGGGAAGGGAAGAGACAAGGCGGGGGGTGGCAGAGGGGCGCGGGGACGACGAGACGCCTAGGTGAACAGAAGGCGTTGAGGGAGGGGAGGTGGTGGGGCGAGAGGCGACGAGTGGAGGAGGGTGAGATTGGGAGGTCTCTACGAGCGCGGGGAGGCAGAAAGACGAGGGAGCAGCAGGAGAGTTGCAGCGCAGAGAGGAAAGGAGGTGAAGAGTGGGCGGGCGAAAAGGGAGGGGGATGAACGAGTGCATGAGTGTGAGCTGGGTGAGTAATAGGTGGACGAATGGGAGTGTAGAAAGTAGGGAAAGGAGAGAGGCAGCGAAGAGCAGAAGGGAGAGAGGGAAGAGCGTAAAGGAGGAAAGAGCGTGAAGGTGAGAGGGGGAGGATCGCCGGGGGGAGAGTGGAAGGGTGGAAAGAAAGAGGGAGGAGAGGAAAGCAGAAGCGGAAGGGAGAAAGGGGGATGCCAGATGGAGAAGAGGGGAGGGGAAATGAAAGGGAGGGAGTGGCGAAATGTGGAGGGGGAGGGTCGACGGAGAGCGAGGGCGGGGCGCGGGCGCCGCTGTCCGTGCGCATTCAAGTGCGGCGCGTTGGCCGGGGAGTCCCCGGGGGCCGAGCCGGCGCGGCGCGGCGCAGCGCCGCAGTCTTGCCGCTTATTTCCCCCGCCTACAACGCGCGACCGGCGGAGGAGAGAACCTCCTCTCGCACTCGGAACTGGTCCGAATCTACCTCCAATAATTCAGAGTTCATTTCAAAAATCAAATCAAAAGAAATAAGTACGTTTACGACAATGACAAACCACTAAAACATAAGAAATAATTAACTCCAATATTTGACGAGCGCATTCCAAGGTCAGGCAGGCAATTCCTGGAATTTGTAGCGGAGTCGCCCTCAGGCCCGCTTGCTGCCTTCGCTCGCTGATGCCTAGGCGACTCTGTCTTCTGTTTCTCAATATTGTGTTCATGCGTTTATCAGATAAATGCGTACGTTAAAGAAGACTGATTATTGTGGGTCTACTGTACGTCAAAATATTCAAAGGATTTGTCACTCCGTCAAAGAAATGAAGGTCTCCTGCGTAGTGTATTGGCTCTCATGTTTATACTGAATTGTCACCATTCATTGCAAAAGTTATAAATATTACGAGCAATTATGAGCCGTTCTAGCACCAACATTTTTTTAATTGTCGTGGATCCCTTTCTCTATCCCTGAATAATGTACATTCTAATGTTGTACTTGGAAGTGCTTATAAACACACACGGAGTGTGATTTGCATTTATGCTGCCTAGAGAAGCAATAGGTGAATTTCATTCCTCAATTAATTTGAGATTCTGCTGAAGCGTAGAATGACACAGGCAGGATTCGGTGAGTACATCAAGTGTACAGAAAACTCGCCGGCTAAAGGGGGGATTCAGAAGTGTTTGGCGCTCCGGTTCTTACTGAACGAGATTCACGTTCCTGTAATACAAGGCGTATGTAAATCTCAAAACCATCTAATACCTTTTATGTAATAACTGAGTGAACAGGAGGAATTACATTTACAAGAAAATAATGGATATGATAGTATTAAGGAAGTGGGCGAGTGGCAATGAAGTGCGAACGAAGACGTCACGTGACGAGAGGGGGAGGGGGCGGGAGGCGACGAGCGACCCTCCGCAGCGAAGGCCTTCATCCCCGCCCTTCGCGCCCCCTCTGCCACTGCCTTCTGCTCCGCCCCAGACACACACCGCCCTCTCCTACTCCTCGTCGCACAGCTCTTTCTCTTTCCCTCTCGGACGTGGCCTTGGACATGCTCAGCCCATCCCACGCACCCTTCCTTATCGCCTCCGCACCCACTCCCCCCTTTCCTTCCTCGTGAGGACCAGACCCTGACAGACGCGTACCCTGCCACGCTGCCGTCTGGGACTACCGTTCCGAGACAAGATACACCAAAGTTTTAGGATACAAAAAAGGTGAGATGAACGTATACAATTGAAAAATGTCATTGAACACAGGGTATAATACTTGCAATAGGCAGACATGAAATAATAGGTTTCTCCGTGCAGGGAAGAGCGTGGAATACAAAGAGGGAGTAGAGGGGCTGTAGCGAAGAAGAAGCCCTGCCCAGCGCACAAACGCAAAGGGCTGAAGGAAAGCCACCACTGGAAACACTCTTCCTCTCAGCCAACTGACCGCCAACCCTTCCCCCCTCCCCCCGCAGCCTCCCAACATTCACAACCCCAGGCGGGAAGCATACCTCCCTCTCCTCTCCCTACTCCCGTCCCGCCCCTTCCCCGCCCCCTCCCTCGTCTCTTTCCGCCCACCGTAAGCGCATCCACCTCTGCCCCTCTGCGGTGGAGGCGACGCGGACAGCGCTACTGCGCGCGGCTCCAGCGCCCCGGCGGCGCCCAAATGGACAGCGCATTTCTTTAACACAATTAGAAGCTCTAAGAGTTACGCATGATGTATATCGCCATTCGCAGCCGCAGGGGAGAGCGCCATAGAGCAACCACCGTCTGTGACAGTGTGTCGCCCTTTCCCTGCCCCACCCCCCGCTGCGGCTTCGGAGGCGATGGCAGAAGCCCCGGGTGGGGAGGCACGTCTTTGGCTCTCACCCTCTAACCGTTTCTAGCGCAGACCTCCTTGCACTGAAAATACACACAGGAATTGTCAGTAAAAGGGTGGATACTCCACAAAGTGTACATACCCTCCTACAATGAGAGATCCCCTCTCCACGCCCCACCACGCCACGCTCAGCCACTCCTCCCGCCAAGCCATGCCACGCTGAAATGTATTTGCATCTTCCACCAAAAAAAATATTCAAAATATTTACTGAGATTTACACAGGAATTTTGATATAAAGGGCAAATTCAGTCCTTAGAACATTCACCTTCTCGTTGAAAATCCTTCAACCACATATACAATGGCCCAACCATCCAGAATTCAGACTTTTAGTTTATCATTCTTTGGTGGTGACTTAGTTTTCTGATCGCCGTTATCGTTTTGAGTTTCCCAGACTACTCAAACTAACTAACTCAAATATCAGAAGAACGTTGTCGTCTCAGTACGCTTTCATTGCTACCGCATTCCTTACCATCCTTTATCATTAACAGCTTAGGCTTGAGTAAAAGACACCTCCGATCATTAGCACGTTTAATATATTTTTTCAGAAGCTTAATATGAGTTGTTTGCACAAATAACCATGCAACATGTGTCTTGCATTATCCGCTAGTAAGCAGCACAACAGGAGCCCTGCACCGAGTAATTAAGTAACCCCCTTCCCCGGCAGAAGGAACCCGAGCAGAGAGGTCCAGAGCACTCCCATTCGCGCAGCAGAGATGAGGCAGAGGCCGCGAGAGCTGCGTCACCTGTCCAGCTGGCGAACACTGGAGCGCTCTAGCAGTGCAGCCTGTTTAACATGAAATCTCCCACTCGCATTTCATCGCGTTGCTCATTATGACGCTCATAAACAGCGTTTCAATTTCTATGGAAATGAGCATAGCCTCGCGCCCACTGCAAAAATTTTCTTCGCCTCATTTGGCTCGGTCTTTGCCTCTGGAACATTCAGTAATACACATACACGCAGAATATGCTAACGCACAGACCGTGGTTTAAAACTATCTTTTTTCGAGTGGTTTGAAAAGAAAGTGAAATATTGTTCTTTCGAAAATGGAAATATCTTGTAGACAACTTCAAACAAAGTCCACGTGTCGATAAAATATCTTAAAGGATCCGAAGAATTAATTACGCAAGGTATCGTATTTTTCTATTATATTTAGCATATTTTCATTACGTCATAAACAACCTTTCGACTTCAATTTTCCTTTAAGGCATCGATAATTGCATTTGCTTCTTTTTTTAATATTCTCACTGACATAATTTGAATACCCATTTTGTGTTGTTAGATTTTGTTTCAGAGAATTTTCACAAAAGATGATAAAAACAGTTTTGTTGCATTAAACAAATCGTGGAAAAGGGAACATGTGTGGTAGATTTCACTTGATCAAAACATTATTTGCAAATATTAACGTTCTCCGCAATATTAACAAATGCAAACAGACATAATCGGTATATTTTCAGTAGAATGTTATACTTAATAATTTCCTTCGAAGTTTCGTAAGCTCAAACGAAGACATTTCGAAGTTTCGTTTGTGCATAATATTGTGAAATTGTTTCCTAAACAAATGCAGCCATAGAGATTCTTATGCAACATGGCGCCATTGAATCTCATTAAACAGTTCACTTTGAGAGCGGCCTCGAAAATACTCAGCAAATGTTCATAACGTGCCTTGGGCTGTATGAAGGATAATGAAGCAATTTCCGCAAATTTTCAACCTCCGAATATTGTCACGGAAAGATGCGTGATCTGACTTTATCAACAGCAATTTTTCTGCCCCATAACGCGCACGAAAGCAACCCGTTTATCCGTTGCCGAAATATGTTTTAGAATTATTATAAACACAAAACAAAGGAGACTTTGAATGCCCTTAGTACTCAGCTGCATATTTAGGCGGATAATATTTCGCCCACCGCAGCCCTTAATACACCGGCAGCCTGATGCCTGTCGGGGGGCAGCGTATCAAAAGAATGCGCCTGCTCGAAAGGCAACGCTCTTTAATTGGCGTCCGCTGCATTTCTTACATTAAAACAGAATCTTAACTCTCGAGGGAGAGGTGAATATTTTCCCAGATTACAAATAATTCAGTACACACTTAAAGTGGCAAAAGCCCCAACCTCCCAAGGATACCTCATTAAGGGTGATTGATTGTCACAATTACTTCACCAATGAGTGGGCGCGTGCTTGTGTGCGTGAATGACGGCGTGATGAATGACGGAGGGATGATTGACAGGTGATGGTTGACAATTTGGAGCGCTGGGGAAGTATCTAAAACTACTAAGCCGAATGAAGAAGCTGTGGACATACCATTACGGCTTGTCCTAAAAATACTTTATGAAGGCTATTTGGCTTACATCTTTATAATATGTGAAATTGGGGTTGGCAAAATGATTCGCAGCACGTTATTTAAAAGATCTCTTGTACAGTCTCCATTACAGTTATTCATCACAGCAAAGCACCTTTACCCATTAATAAAATGTTCATGAAAGCCATGTTAAATTCATTTGTAAAATATACTTGAGACACTGGATTGTTTGAACACGCCATATACATCCGTAAATTCTAATTAAATAAAAAATGTCGAAACTTACGAATTCAGAAATAAAAATGCATAGAGTTGAAGAATTTCATTAAAAATTACACTACACAATACATGTCATTATATATTAATTCGTACGTTTCAGGGTAACTACAGGATTATTACAAAATAGTGTTTTGAATATTTTAACGTAAATTATTGAGTAGCTAGCAAGAAACCGAATATATTTGACTTGCCAAAAAACAATTCTAACATCTATTTAACTCAACAGTAGTGGAACCAGGTTTTAATGGAAGTCAGGTCCATCTTGCGCATTCATATAACACAAGAGAGCTACAGTCGCGTTGGAAACATTCATTCCTTTGTTGGGCAGCTCCCTGAAGCGCAATGAGGGGGGTGTGCGGGGGGCAGGGAGTTCGGGGGGTCGTGGGGAGGAGCGAGGCCGGAGCGGAACGTGGGTAGTGAGCACTGGAGGCCTCGGGGCTTCCGCCTAAAAGACATGTTGATGGGGATGCGGCGTGAAAGGAGATGTAGTGGACATCACGGGGTGGTGAGCGAAGTGAATAGTAAAGGTGACGAAGTAAGCATATCGGGATGCACGTGGGACAACGGGGTGGGTGAGGCGCAGAGGCGTGAGCACGAGAGCCGGGAAGGAGTGGGGTGATGAGCCAGAGCTGGTGGGGAGAGGGAGAGGCAGGACGGGCTGAGGGCCGGTGGTTAGATGTGGTAGGAGGAGGGAAGTTGGTCGTGAGGCCAGCAGGTGGAGGCCGGAGAGAGGTCGGAGGGGGGTAGAGACTAAGGGAGCAGAGTGGTGGTGTGCATGGGACGTGGCAAGGGAGGACTGTTGGGAGAGATGGAGGGGAACAGAGCTGGAGAGGCAGCATTGCAGAGGGGACTGAGCCTGGGGGGCGGGAGAGTCGCTCTTTGTGGAGCTTCGGAGTGAATACGCGCGGCCACCTGTAGCTAACGGCCGCCACTAGCGCCGCCGCCCGCCCGTGGACGTTTAATGAACCCCCTCTTCTTTACCGCGCCCTCACACCTACCCCTACCTTTCTCTTCCGTTGGCCACCGAAAAGGCTGTTGTTTCCCTAGACTCGCCCCCCCCCCCAACTAGGTTTCTCATTAATCCTCAGTGTCTACCTACTAGGGTCCATTTCACCAACCGGAATCAAGGTCATGATCCCCAGTTGATCCGGATTAATTTAAGTTTGATCCCGCTGTACGTTTCTCCACGCACTTGACACGAATCAACTTGTCTGACTCGGATCGTCGAGCGGTGGATCACGGCCAGATCAGGAGTTATTTGTCAGATTGGTCGTCAAGCTATTCCAGTTTTCTGTATTTTTTAAGTAAATACCTGTAGTTGAACTTAGATTCAGTATGGAAGTATTCGTTAAGAAAGAGGATTGCGCGTAATATTTGTTGAGCAAATGTGTTTTTTTAAGATAGTATTGTAAATAAAAGTAGGGTAAACACAATTGTAGGTTAGAATTCTCGGTATTGGGAAGTAAAAGTTAAATATATATTGTCTTCAAATTAGTGTAATTACAAGTATCATTAGTAAAGTAGCATTTTGTGATATCTGTATTGCAATTGGCGTGAGATAGTTTTATTGAATACTTTTTTAGTGTAGTAATACTTTCAATTCTTGTTCTTGTTAGGTTAAATTGTGTCGTAAAAATGGGGTTGTTTTCAAATGTGACTCAATATACATTATTATTATTATTATTATTATTATTATTATTATTATTATTATTATTATTATTATTATTAATGAAGTAATTGAAGATTTATTGTGGGGAGAGACACCACGAGTAATTCCCATAGAAGCTATTATTTCGAAATGTCAGAACGAGCATTAAAACTTTCTTTGTATTTGCTCATTAAGCTTTCAAGTAATTCTCTCTCAACTGGAGATAAATAGGGCGTAGTCTATGCATTCTTTCCAACGTCAGGTGAATCCATCACCGAACAAGAACACTACCACACGTAACAGAACACCACACAGACGGTACGAAATGAAATCAAAACAACTCGTTTCGTACAGCTGACCGCGAGAATACCCACAATGCATTGCCAAATTGTTGCCAACCGCGCATTTTCACGGCTGCTTACGAATCATGGGATCCGGATTAACTTCAAACTCTCAAAACGTTGGTGAAACGCACAGGGATCAAGTCGGCCTTGACTCCGAGGATCAGGATCACGAAACTCGGATCAACTACGAATTTGATCCTGGTTGAAACCAGCCCCTACTGACATAGGCCGAGTTCAGCCGCTGACTGGGAGAGAATTCTAGCGGCCGGCTGCTCTGATCGGTAGTTTTCCGTGGTTTCTTTGATCACCAGCAAAGGATTGCAGAAACTGCACCCTACGAAATGGGCCTCAGATTACGCGCGATATTTCCTTGCCCTATGCTTACCCTTACACACACTTAAGCTTACATGCACTCCACCACCTCGCATGCCGAGACTCCAAACAGCAGCATCGAGCCTATGTCTATCTGGGGAATAATCCTCTGGAGGGAGATACCCGGCAGAGGAAAACGCTTGCAAGTCGTGTATGTCGGTGTCGGATAAACCATGCTCAACAGAAATGATCTTAGCAGTTGACGCTCCCGGAATCACCTATCAATCAATCAATCACTAGTGCAATGTGTATATTCACAAGAGAACTTACGGCTGCAAATAAAACAAATGAACGTTTAATTATCTACCACTGCGTCATACCTAACTACTATTACCCAATAAACTACTGTAAATAATTTTGTTTCATAATTTTTAAGATAGGGTGAATATACGTGCCAATTTTCTTTCAAATATTTGAAACCGTGCATTTATTGCCTAAGTAGTAATCTTTTTTCTCCAAATAAAATAACAATTAATGGCACTTAACTACTACCAGAAACTAAAAAAGTGATTACTGTACCCGTTTTCTAAGCACACTGTTTATAAAAAGCTGCAAATCTCCCTACTCATTAGCGTCACCCCATCTCTAGCTCCCCACCCCAGCATCCAAGAGCATCATTCCAGGATGAGGGAAGAGATCAAATACATACACATCGAGAGCCCCATCAACGTTAATTGATAAACTGCTCCAAAAGAAATTTGTAACCGAGTTTTTATTTCGCAACTGAACAAACAAGCAAAGCCTATGGTACACGTCGATAGTCAAAGAGCTGTTTACAGGAATAAATGAGTTTGCAGATCCCCTTTTATCATTTATTAACATCGCTGACCTTTGGCCGCGCGTGTGTGCAGGAACACATTATTCACATGGCTCCGAACATTGCTGCGGGATGAAAGGGGCACGAGCAGATATTGAGTGTCGGCTGCGGGAGACCCTCGTTGCCGGTGATTTTAGTCAACATTCACCCATAATATTTATTGCAAAAACGAACAGGGAACGCCGAAAAAGTTAAGCTCAACCGTGTCAGGTACTCTCTAAAACGTTACGCTACCTCAATTTCAGAGAAACAACATTTGAGACGCTCTTCACACAGAATTAAAATAATTATTTTTCCAAGACAATGTCATGATTAAATGTGATCAAAAGAGCTCAAGAAGAACTGAATTTAATTGATTTGTGCAACACCATACGCAGATGGAAGATAAATTACGCAGTGAAAATAATTATTTACTTGTAACGTTTTACTTTTTTATCTTTGAGGGCTATACCAAAAAAAAGTCCGTGAATAGAGACATTTTCCAATCAATTTCTGTGTATCATTTTATATAAAAATTAAATATACATTTTGAAGACAGAGTAAAACGAAAAAAAATTCATGAAGTATTATTTCAGCTCTATTGTTTCAGAAGTGATTTTTATCGGTATGATATTTAAAAAGCAAACATTAAATTTTACATAGGTTCAACTGCTAATGTAATTTTCGGGGACGTGGTAACAAACGTTTTACTGTATTTGATGAAAGGTTTTTGAAGTCGTCGAACGTAAGGGTAATGAAGAGAAGTCAACGTCTCTTCATAAAACCTGGAAAGTAGTTGCAATGATTTTGATGCTTTTATCAGCCACATTTTTTGCTGCTTCAGCATCTGTAAATTCCTGATATCATGCAAACGACCAAACGATTGTCTGAGCGCTCCAAAAACTCGCAAACTTTCAGAAGGATTGCCGCCGTTAGCGTCTCCAGGGCGAAATGCCGAATTGCCTCGCGCGAAACAGAGAAAGGCGGATGAGCGATAGCATCTGCAAATTACCGCTTCCCATCGCTCTAGACAAAAGACGCTCGTCACGGGCGTCTTCCCTGAGCTCCCACTTGGGAGGCGGATTCCTCCGAGACAGAAGAAGCTCAATAAGCAGATTTGCGACTTCAAGGGGCAGCAGGGCAGCCAACCTGCCGGCAACCACGCACACAGGCAGCACCTTAATGGAGTAGACAAAACGGTGGCCCCACTCAGTGAGGGACGAGGGGGGAAGCAGCGAACGTTGGGAGGAAAAGGTTAATGGGGAGTACACAGAGGGAAGAAAAGGCGAATAGGGAAAGCGTATTTAAGCAATAGGGGGAATAGAGAGTAATATGAACGAGAAAGGATCTGAACAAAATAACAACCTGATATCAATTAAGAGGAGAAAACGTTTTTAAAAACATCGAAAAAAGATAGTAAGTAAAGGAAAAAACCGAAAAGAACAAAAGAGGAAGAAAGAAATATAGAACAAAAGAGAAAAAGAAAGTGAGAAAAATATAAAGAAAGAGAAAAATATAAACAGAGAAACAGAGTCAGAAAGAAGTGAAATAGAAAGAGAAACAGAGTAAGAAATAGTATAAACAGAAAGAAAAGGAAAAACGCAAATCATAAAACAAAGAATAAAGATAGAAAGAAAGAAAGATGCAGACAAAAAATAACGATTCAAAAAAAGAAAGAATGAAAGAAACAAAGAAAGAAAGGTGCAAACAGAGAGAAACGAGAAAGTAAATTGAGAAATTCAATCGAGTACTTATTAATTCAATAAAATCCCTCGGTTGACGAATTTTGGGTAATTAGAATATTGAGAAACAGGCTCAGCAGCTTCCCCCAGAGCTCCCATTCGACTGCTTGCACCTTGCTTGGGTTTCCTTGCGCTCCCAGCCGAGCCTCTGGGCGAATGCCTGCAGAAAAGCCCGTCTGATCGGTCGACGAGACATCAGCGCCACGGGACGGCTGCACAAGCTGTCTGGGCTAGAGAGCAACGCCAGTCAACGAAAAAGAACGACGAGCAGAAAGACCTTCGCACAGGAAGTGAGAAGTGACAAGCAAATAGAAGCGGGTGGAAACTAAGAGCGGAGTTAGAGAGTTTCTTAGAACGGAGGAAGCAAGAACTAAACTAGATAGTGGATAAATCAATGGCAACTATATCTAGGGCATTAAAGGTAAAAGTGAAACATCACAAGGAATTTCAATCTCTACTAAAAAATAGAAATATTTGGTTTTTAATGTATATTGAAAGACTCGCATGGTGGTCTCTACTCAATTTAAGCACTTCGTTTTACAAAATGTTTCCTAAACAATACATTTCGCTGTAATGGCCTGATCGGTAGTTTTCCATGGCTTCTCCACTCCACACCAGGCGAATACCGGAGCAGTACCGTACAGAACGGGTCTCGAACCCGATCGTGGTCTTACCTTCCTTCTCCTATGATCACCCTTTATACACACTCGTCTCACAGGCAGTGCAGGGGCTGCTCCTCTAACTCTTTATTCTCTGAGAAGTAAGGCGTCGCGACTCCCTTCAGGCCCTTGGGCTCTTGTAGCGCATGCGGACAGAAGAAATGGCTTATACACGTAAACAGCATGAATGCCTCAAGATTTTCACAAGGAATGCGCAATTACATCGCCCAAGGAAGAAGAGGCGTTGGTCGACCACCAAAGAGATGGAAAGATCAGTGGGTGCTACAGGCAATATGGCCTAACCAGCACGAAGATAAACTGCCCACTCTGAACTGATCTCAAGTGCGATTTGCAATGCAATTGAAGTCTCAGCTTCTCGGCATGCGTGTGTGCGGCTACCGCGTAAACTTCGTGCGCAGTTTCGTAGTTTGCAATTTAACCATCCACCCATTTTCTATCCACCATCCACTCAAGGGGAGGGAAGGGAAGGGAAGGGAACGGGATCTCAAGTGCGATTTGCAATGGAA
>BOPP01000188.1:513517-543843 GCA_017312745.1 Gryllus bimaculatus | reverse complement strand
ATATAAAGAAAGAGAAAAAATATAAACAGAGAAACAGAGTCAGAAAGAAGTGAAATAGAAAGAGAAACAGAGTAAGAAATAGTATAAACAGAAAGAAAAGGAAAAACGCAAAATCATAAAACAAAGAATAAAGATAGAAAAGAAGAAAATGCAGACAAAAAATAACGATTCAAAAAAGAAAGAATGAAAGAACAAAGAAAGAAAGGTGCAAACAGAGAGAAACGAGAAAGTAAATTAGAATTCAATCGAGTACTTATTAATTCAATAAAACCCTCGGTGACGAATTTTGGGTAATTAGAATATTGAGAAACAGCGCTCAGCAGCTTCCCCAGAGCTCCATTCGATGCTTGCACCTTGCTTGGTTCCTTGCGCCCCAGCCGAGCCTCTGGGCGAATGCCCTGCAGAAAAGCCCGTCTGATCGGTCGACGAGACATCAGCGCCACGGGACGGCTGCACAAGCTGTCGGGCTAGAGAGCAACGCCAGTCAACAAAAAGAACACGAGCAGAAAGACCTTACGCACAGGAAGTGAGAGAAGTGACAAGCAAATAGAAGCGGGTGAGAAACTAAGAGCGGAGTTAGAGAGTTTCTAGAACGGAGGAAGCAAGAACTAAACTAGATAGTGGAAAAATCAATGGCAACTATATCTAGGGCATTAAAGTAAAAGTGAAACATCACAAGGGAATTTCAATCTCTCTAAAAAATAGAAATATTTGGTTTTTAATGTATATTGAAAGACTCGCATGGTGTCTCTACTCAATTAAGCACTTCGTTACAAAATGTTTCCTAAACAATACATTTCGCTGTAATGGCCTGATCTGGTAGTTTTCCATGGCTTCTCCACTCCACACCAGGCGAATACCGGAGCAGTACCGTACAGAACGGGTCTCGAACCCGATCGTGTCTTACTTCCTTCTCCTATGATCACCCTTTATACACACGTCGTCTCACAGGCAGTGCAGGGGCTGCCTCCTAACTCTTTATTCTCTGAGAAGTAAGGCGTCGCGACTCCCTTCACGGCCTTGGGCTCTTGTAGCGCATGCGGACAGAAGAAATGGCTTATACACGTAAACAGCATGAATGCCTCAAGATTTTCACAAGGAATGCGCAATTACATCGCCCAAGGAAGAAGAGGCGTTGGTCGACCACCAAAGAGATGGAAAGATCAGTGGTGCTACAGGCAATATGCCTAACCAGCACGAAGATAAACTGCCCACTCTAACTGATCTCAAGTGCGATTTGCAATGCATTGAAGTCTCAGGCTTCTCGGCATGCGTGTGTGCGGTCTACCGCGTAAACTTCGTTGCGCAGTTTCGTAGTTTGCAATTTAACCATCCACCCATTTTTCTACTCACCATCCACTCAAGGGGAGGAAGGGAAGGGAAGGGAACGGATTCTCAAGTGCGATTTGCAATGGAATTGAAGTCGCTCCTCGGCATGCGTGTGAGCGGCTACCTCTCAACTTCGGTGCGCAGCTTCGTAGTTTGCAATTTAACCATTCACGCATTTTTGTATTTTGCAAATTGTACATATTCGGGCTTTGGCCATAACATCGCTCAATTCGCGGCAGCGGGAAGGAAGGAAAAAGAAATGGAAGCGGAGGGGAAAGGGGAAGGGGAAGGGGAAGGGGAAAAGGGGATGGGGAATGGGGAAGGGGAAGGAAGGAGGAAGGGGATGGGGATGGGGATGGGGAAGGGGAAGGGAATGTTGAGCAACGAGGTGCCGGCGTTGGCCACTGGGAGCGCTGCGCGCGTGCACGGCAAAATCCGCTCGGTTATGTCCACGCGCCGCTCTATGCGCAATAAGAGGATCAATTAAAACGCAGATTTCCACCTCTGCTCCGCTCTGCATTTATTAATGACGATTACGCCCTCAATGGATCGCTGACGAACATGCGAAAGAAAAGCTATCGATGAGTCATCAACAGCTAACAGGGCAATGCCAGCGTAGAATATCATTTCGAAATTCGAATCTGCAAGTTGCATCTAGCGCAGGGGAATTGTCAAGCGATTGTCGCTTCATATGACAACGGATGCGGCCCCTTTTTTTACAAATGGATCAAACGTTTCTAATCGAGTTACGTACAATTTGGGCGTTGGATTTGTCGCGGTTATCGCTCTGTTGTAGGGAATCAAATGACGGGGTGTTAAATAGCTTGTTAGCGCCAGAAAAGAGTTCATTGGGAATAAACAATAACTCTAATTTGCGGCGCATCAAAATGACAGATTGTGAGCAGACTGTCACTTCGGGACCGGAACAACCAATAGAAGTTAATGTAACAACGACGCCCATCAATTCGATGAGTAGGGTGTGTTCTAAATAGCTATTTTTGCAACGGGGCCTGTCAGAGGTAATTGTAAGTAACAGTAATGCATTGTGAAACAGTCCGTTGATCACTTGCAGATCAACTGATGTCATGGAAAGTGTTATATGCTATCTAACGAGACGATGGTTTGTTACACTGCTTCAGATGAGGGTTCCTCAATGAGCATTCTTGCGAGCAGAACTGGAAGAAATCGAAACCGTGGCTCACGACTAGTCTCACTCACTGCTCCATATTTTAAGTTACAACCTATCAGAAGCTGCACTGTCAGCAAAAAACGCCTTTCAACCGGTAGAAGCAAAAGCAAAACATCAGAGCACAAGGGGAAGATTAAAAGGGCTGCAGACGGACAGCTCACCAGCAAACGCCTTTTAGACTGACAAAGGTATCATAAAATACAAATACCTGAATATTAAACAGAGTGGTAAATTAATGAAATTGGCCTCTTTATGCGAGTAAGAAATACACGAGTCCATATATCGAAACACTTCTAATAGGAGGTACGCGAGTCTCGGATAAAGCACTTTCAAAATCAATTTCTAAGATTCAAATTCAAGTGAAATATTATTTTATTTCTAGAACACTATTGTTGAAATGTATGTACAATGTTTAAATGTTGATTTTTTCAAGTGATGAATCAAATTTAGTTTCTTGAAAAATGAACATTTTTTTTTGAAGAAAAGATAAATTTCAATATTAGCACTATCACTAAATAATTTTATTAAATTACTAGATATACTAGTAAATTATTTAAGCAACATTCGTAGTAACGCTTATCAGTATTATTAATTCTAATTGTCGGGGCACGCTGTATAATTGCCGGGGCTCGTTAATACTAGTAGCATCTGTAACAAACCTCACAACGTTCGTTCACAGTGAGAAAATAATGCAATAACACTGAGGTTGTGCGCATATTACTGTCTAGAGATCAAATATTATTTCCTGCTATGATGTAATATCTCGGCACACTGACACAGAGTTACCATCTCTAAACGTTTAATATATTCTCGCGAGTAAATTGAACATAGTAGTGTTCTAGGATTACTATTGACAGGTCCGAGAAATCAGAATGAAGAGAGCCATTTTGTTGCATTGTCCTCTGCCCTTCTCACAGCTGCATTAAGAATTTACCGTCTAATGGAAAGAGATGAATATCAACTGAAGATTGCGCGCGAGCATACTTATTCCAAGAAACTGTGTTCCTTACTTACGTTACTTTTCTTTCTAAGAACGTGGTATTCGACAAACACAACTGACCTCGCAAACTGACTCGCGTAAATGACACTGTTTGTTAGAAGCCTAACGCATCGGTGTACAAACTTCAATGTGCCCGTCATTTATTCTGATGCGGCCGAATGTCGTTCGGAGCTACAAAAGTTGTCAATGGTATTCGAAGTGAAAACGAACCGAGCGCAATGCATATCTGGATGGACGTGGCCCTGGTTACTCACTTGTAACAGAGAACAAACTCAATTACCGTACTGTAGTAACAATCTCATACACACTAATTATTCATTCAATATTAATAATCTTACGTTCATGTTTCGATTCATTATCTTCCAGAGATTAACACTACTCTTACGTTAAGTTCCAACGATATGAACTACTTTAAGCTGTGCAAATAATTATGTACACTAGTAACACATTTTAAAGAGGAAAAGTTTGGGACCGATTGTAAAGCATTCAGAGCACCGAAATAGCCGGCTGAACTTATTTGAAAGCCTAGAATGCGGTTTCGTGCATTCACAGTACTATTACATTAACACTAGTTATGAAGCAAACGCACAATTTAAGTGATTTTGTGTATTGAGAATAATATGTCGACCTAGTGTTGAACATGTTTGTCTGTCGCAAATTGATTACGAACCGCTTCATTATTCGATATATTTGTATAATGTTCCCAGTGCATTCATCTCAGCCCTAAATACATTTACCTTTACCAAGATATCGTACTCCACTTCCCATTAGGAGTTTTATGGATGGTCGAAGGATCGACGTCATCAGATGCTGCAAGTTTCGTCCAGACGTCAGAATGAAGACCTGGAAATTTTGTCACAAGCGATTTCGTAGCTTTCTCTGCATTTTTCCGTGGATGCCTTTGCCCCCTGTCACCAACCTCCAAAAGAGCGGAAGCGCTCAAACAACCACTATCAAACACTGTGTTTACCTCGGTGATAAATACGGTGAAACGAAATTCATTTTTCATTTGTATGATTTGCAAAAATAGCTTTATTTCGCAGCCGGCCTGCACATACACCCTGAAAATCTGTTTGTTGTTGTCGCGGGATAAACACGACGCCGGCCTTTCCAACTCCTCCTCCCCTCACACACACACACACTCGAAAGGAGGCGCTCGAGGCGCGGCCACGCGGCGACCGCCGCAAACGAAGCCGTGAGCGCCCCAGCGCCCTTTCCGTGCGCCCCTTGGCGCGTGCCCTTTGCCCCACGCGCGCGCCGCGGCTGCGCTTTTTCGGCTTGATGGGCGAGATGCGTCTGCTGCGGCGAAAGAGTTCGTTAACCGGCTAAATGGGCGTTCAAAGCGAGGGACACGGCGTAAAGGTTACACAAACACCGCCTAATTGCTTAATCATAAACTTGAAAAGAGCCGCGTGTTTTTATGGATTTAATTACACTTTAATTCATCGCCGATTCGGCGTTTCCGCTCCACCAGTTAATTGTCCGCCCATTTGCGCCCGCGCGTAGCCGCGTCGCTCTTCTCCCTCCCCCACTCGCCGCCGCCTTCCCCACGTTCACTCGCTGCGCTGGCACACGCGACGGGGAATACGAAACGCACAATATTTGATATTTGTGGCGTAGTAAGAGGTTCCACACCTGTTCACTTGATGTTGCATACTTAAATTATATACACTCATTTGCTTTATTTTTTCATATTTATTCATTATTTTAAATGTATGCAATTCCATCGAGGGGGACGTTTTACGAAGGAAGGAAGAGCCTACCTTCACCACCTCCCGCTGCCTGGCGAATTCCTCTCTAAATGAGATTGTTGATGATATTGACACCATCGTAGGAAGAAATGAATGAGTTTTGTCTATGTATTTTTATTTGTATTAGTTTTCCACCAAGATGTTCCAAGCTTCTTAATTTCTTAAGTTAGCTTCTTAAGTTAATGAGACTAAAATTCCTAGACCAAACCTATTCATAAGTATATCTTTCTGTATTTTTAATTGTTAAAATACGATTTTCAAAACATGTGTCATTAAGCCAAAAATGACAGTATTCGTATAATAAATGTGTCGTTTATCCAGAGCATCCACGATTATACGTATTAAACGCAAAATAACACCAACCCAAACGCACTGAAAAAGAAAGAGTGGCAAAGGGTGTAAACCCGTGTGCGAGATAAAACCTGGCAAGTCCTATTCCGCCTTCAAAGCCTTTCAGCGTCGTCGCCCTTCGGTGCGGATCGCGCTCGCTTGTCGCGGCTTTTGTTCATGAGAGACGCAATAAAATCAACAAAGGGACTGCCCTGCCCTCTGCGCGAGGCCACCGCCCTTCGAGTCTCGCGTTCACTTCCGATAGAGGGTGCGAGGGAAGGAGGGGGTGGGGATGCGGCTGAAACTACAGAACAGTGGAGGATAGGAAAAGAGAAGATACTGGAGAGGGAGAGGAGAATAGAGAAGAGGAGAACGGAATAGGGGAGATCAGATAGCGCGAGGTAGAGGAGAGAAATATACAAGACGAGACAGTAAAAAAGGAGACTGGAGAGGAGGAGATAAAAGAGGAAAGAGGAGAATAACAGAAACGAAGTGGAGAGCAGAATAGATAAATGGAAGGGGAAGCGAAAGAGATGAGAGAAAGAAGGGAAAAGCGAGAAAGGGAAAATGGAGAAGAGATCTAATGAGAAGAGGAGAGGAGAGCAGGAGGGAACAAGAAACGACAAAGGTTGGAATTCGCCCAAATGAAGAGCCCCCCGCCCCGGGCGCGCCTTTCCCGTCGCCCACGCGCCCTCATCAGCCAGCACTGCCTCTGCTGCACGCAGCCTCCAGCGCCGCCCACGGTTCGTTCCGTTCCGACCGATTCCGACGGGGAAGAAAACAGAAAATATTTTAGAAGTAAGACAAATATGTAATCCTATTGTAAAAGCTGAAAGGAGAAGATGAACTAAAGGCCCCATTCAATGCATGAGATGTTTAGACTTTGGACATACTAAAAATAATTGTAACCATAAAATATCATGCATTTATTGTTTCAGAAATCATTATTCTGCTACTTGCCCCTATAAAAATAAACCATTCAAATGTCAAACTTCTCCCGACTCTCAAACACTCAAAACATACCAAACTTTACACACATAAACAACACAAACAGAACACAAAATATTAATGAACATAATAACTCCCAAAAGCTAAATCCACATGCACACTCTAACGAGATTAACTTTCTCAACTCCCTGATCAATACAATAGCTACTCACATAATCAATATAATCTGTTCAATCATCCCATACATAATAAATAACATCCATCTCTGCATACATTAATAATAATTATGCAACAAACACAAACTAATAAGATTCCCATTCTCAATTGGAATGCAAATGGAATTATCAAAAAAACCAATGAACTGAAATATTTCATGCAATATAAGAAAAAAAAACTTTCCCTGCATAACAGACACATATTTAAACAATAGTACAAAATTCTGCATACTAGATTAAAAAAGCAATCAAATCAGACAGACCAAATACTAATAGAGGCGGAGTAATGATTTGAATTCGGAGCATATTATCATGCTACCAGATAATATTACCACCAACCCCTGGTATTGAAGCAGCAACCATTAAGTTCATTAATAACAACAATATGGAAACAACACTCATAGTAGCATATAAGCCCCCTAATATACAAATCCAACATACCAATCTCATTGTTGTTATTATTCAACACATCCCAACGATAGTCGTAGGTGATCTTATTGCAAAACATGTACAATGGGAATGGAAAAATAATAACGCAGCTGGAACACAATTTCTACAACTAATAAACAGCAACAAACTAAATATCATAACCCCCAGTGAACCAACATACTATCCATTTGATCACTCTAGGAACTCAGACCTATTAGACATATGTATAACAAATTTAAAACAAACATTTTTTCTCCACAGTACACCATGAAGTGGACTAAGAATACCTACCAGTAACAATTACAACACACCATTCACTTCCCCCACACACACCATTCCACAACTCAACACACACACAATTAATTGGCAAAAATTTAAAAATAATGTTAAGAAATCATTTCTAAATTCAAAATCTGAAATATCCCTCCAGAAATAGATCAAGCACTAACAATACTAAATAACATAATATTAAGTGAACTACAGAACAGCAAATTAAACAAATCACCTAAGAAGACACAGAATTTAAAAAATTAACTTCCCAAAAGCATAAGAAATCTAATTCACATTAAGAATAAAACAAGAAGATTATGGAATCACACTAGAAAACCAGAAGTTAAAAAGGAACTGAACCTATTAACATTTATTACCAAAAAAAACACTTTTCACACACAAACAGCAACAATACAATACCATGATTCAAACTTTTACCTCAAGTAACAATACACTGTGGAAATTTAAAAATAAAATACTTAACAAAAAAATAATATTCGTCCACGTAATACCAGCACATGGGAAAATTCTCTCCCTTTGAAAAAGCTGAAAAGCTAACATTTTGCAAATACATTCAAACGCAACGACTCACCCCTACACCCACAACACCAAACATTCACACAGACATCAACATCTCATATCAGATATCAACATAATAAAAACACTTCCGAAAAAAAGACTGCCGGACATGACAGAATAAATAACAAAATCCTAAAAAATCTGGCAAACCAAATCATAGCATTCTTAAATAACAATTATAACTCTTCATTAAGAACAGGTTATCTTACACTTTTATGGAAACATTCTATAGTAATACCCATACCAAAACTCAACAAAACCATCCAATGTAGAAAATTATAGACCAATAAGCTTATTACCATACTTGTCCAAATTTCTAGAGATAATTATTCAGAAAATAATCAATAATTACTTCAACAAAAATATCTTGGCCAGGCATCAATTTGGATTCACAGAAAAGTTATCAACCACACACTAATTACTATGGATCACAGAACACATCCACACAGCATTCCAAACAAAACTACATACTATATCAACCTTTCTAGACATTTCACAAGCATATGACAGAGTATGACATCAAGGTCTTATGCACACACTTAGAATCATTGGCACACCCACATCATCATCAATTGCTTCATAAGCAATATAACCTTTTCAGTTTCTATAGAGAAACATCTGTCAAACCCCAAACCAATATTGTCTGGACTTCCTTAGGGCTCCCCACTTTCACCAATCTTATTCAATCTTTACACAGCCGTTATCCATACATCCAACACAATGAATACAGCACATTTTGCAGATGATACCGCTTTGTATTGTTCTAGCACATCACTCATTATATTAAGAAACACAATACAACATTTAAACCAAATAGATTCTTGGTCAAACAAATGGAAAATTAAATTAAACCCAGCCAAGTCAACAGAAAAAATGTTTCCATTAAAAACAATTTCAACACCACCACCCCTAAGACTGAACAATAACACCATTCCTTGGACTTCACTAAACAAAACAGTGAAATATCTAGGACTCCACTTAATCAACAAGCTTAACTGGAAAGAACATATAAACATTAAAACACAACAAATAAAAGTCAAGCAATTACAATTAAAATCATACTACAATAACTATAGAAAATGCCAAACTCGTATATACAGCCATAATGCTCTATGATTGTCGTGCCTGTATTAATGCAGCAAAAAGCAATATTCATAAACTACATGTCATACAGAATAAATTCCTGCGAGCAATAACCAATGCACCCTGGTTCATCACAAACAAACAACTTCATAAAGAAATTCAAATAAAACCTATCATACATCACATCACTAAGTTTTCCCATAATTTTTACAATAATACGACATCAAATACACAACTATCCCAATACAACCTAAGCAAGGCACCCACAAATGCCACCAGAATAAAAAGTAGATTTCCTAAATATGTTTTTATACACAATTTGCAAATTTGGATGAATCTTTGTGATGTACTCAGTGGGTTTCCTCTCCCTAAGAATTTATTGTAAACAAACAATAGTTTAGTATTTTAAAATAGATAGTACGCATCAAGACATGTGAAAACGTTGTACTGTTAACTGATCCATGTATCACATCCAAAATATTAATAAATAAAAAAACTGCGTGCAAGTGTCACGAGCATACCACGTAACCACGCAAGCGAGGGTGAATGCGAATTACTTCTATGTACGAGTGCACATTGTACGCGTGTTAGTTTTCGTGGCCAGACGACACACATTCAATGTACACGTAACGTCTTATTATCTGCCATAACGCCCACTTTCCATGCAAATTTATGTTAGTCCAAACATTCAAAACAAAGAATTGTGTTTGATTATTACCTACATAAGTTCTGAGCTCAATAGCAGTAGTAGTAGAAATATTTGTATTTAATAGCTGGAAAGACCTGGTCATTAAATAGTAGAATACACCAAGGGGAAGAAAAAGGCTTTTAATAAAAACTGCATTTGTAGTGATTGCGGGAATAATTATATTAAAATATAATTTCTAAACAGGACACTTTTTCCCTCCCATAATCACTTTTTCCATCCCATAATGTAGGCACTTAGGTGTTGCAAATGCACTAAACTACTTCCATCATTGCATTGTGAAGTCAGAATTCACGTTTTGCGTGTCCTTGGTAATTGTCAATCTGTCACGCCCGGTGCAGCATTTTTTACTCTAACTAGGGAATAGGCGTGTTTCCATCAAAAGAAGAAAAAGCGAATTAAAAGGTGAGAGGGTTCAACCCGTTGAGCAACTCTTAAGTTGTGCAGCGCAGGGAGGGGGCGCTTCGGGAGATCGCCCCTTAGAGGCCTCTGCAAAGTGCCACCGCAGCGACCACCTGAGCCCCTCTCCTCTGCTTCTGCGCTAACGTCTTTACGACGCCATTCGCCCCCTCCCTTTCCTACCTCCCCTCCCTCTCCCTCTCTTACCTACCCACACCCCCTGCACCTGTGCCGTAAACCAACTCCGACCGGTGCCGCATTATTTACTCTCTGCCTTTTAGCACCGCTGCGCGCGGCACATGCACAGATATCGTGTGCGGCACCAACACACACACACACACACACACACTTCACACGGTGAGATATGGGAGGAGAAGTCATCGCGCAGAATTAATAAATCCGCTCGCCAGATCCACAGATATTGAGTATGCGACCAATTCAAACTCCTGATTCTGAGCACTGTTATCTCTCTGAATTCCTTTCCCTTCCCAGGTGAATGTGGCGAGTGCAGAGATGCCCAAGCGCGAGGGCCGCAGCACGAGGTACACCTAGGGGAGGCCTCACACCCTTCCTTTGACGCAGAACTCATCGCGGGAGCCACGAGCTACGCTTCCTCGACACTCTTTGTGCAGTGATTCTTAGGGCGCACAGGTACTACTCTCACGCTGCCAAGTACCTCTGTGGGTGCACCTGCGGGTGCAGTTCTCAGCCCGACAGGACACCTGAGATCAGATACTGTGCCCAATACATGAATCAAGCATACCTAGGTAAATCTTTTAACATTTTAATTAAAAAGAATTCTAAAGTGTGAATCTTCGTACTGTGCGTCAATAATAAATTACTCGATGTTGACTTACTTTATCCCGCACCAGCTGCGCCGATGCGCCCGCGCGGGCTTCTAATTTGCCGAATGGAAGCGATCGCGGGTTCCCATAGGACGCGCAGACCGGCGGCGCCGATGGACGACTAGTCAGCGCGAGTCAAACCATCGCGGGGAAACTATCAGCGCCAAAAACTCACGGGCAGGGGGCGAAGGCTCTTGCGGTAATGTAACCAGTCGAAAACAAGATTAGATAACGAACAATTTTGAAACTAATTTAAAACCTTACAAAACTGATTGAAAATGTCCATATTCGATTAGAGCACACCATCATTACTTTATTTAAAGAATAGTTAAACAATGTGAGGGTGACATGAGATTCAGATAAACAGAGAAAGGTATCAAAGAAATACTGCATAAAAGATAAAAAGCAAATTCAGAAGGTGTAATCGACGATAAAATTCGGATATACGAAATATTCCTGATATATTCATATTTTATTACAGTTAGTTCAAAATTGATTGGCACTCTTATGGTTTATGTAAAGTACCAGTTTCAAATGTGGCACCCTCAAGGACTGTGCTGAGAAACAAAAAGCACTGTCCTTGTTTAATGAACAATGTTCATACTCAAGTTAACCTGTCGACTTAGCGCCGAGTTTTCAATCAAATGCAACGCGCCCAACAGATTTGTATAGCGGATTGCCTAGCCTCTCCGCAGACTAGGCAATCCGTGCTAGCTGACAGCTATCTCAACACTTGGTAGTCTAAATCCCGTTTCATGTAGGCTCCATTAGACTTAAATACGAGATGTAAGTTTGCTCACGTTTTTATTTCGCACACACGTCAGAGCTTGTGAAATGAAGAATTTTCGAAGCCACAGCACATACATTTATAATTATGAAAAATAACCATTTATTATGTGGGGCTGAGGGAAATTTTTATACATTACAAAATTGCAGTAAGTGTGTGATAAAAATAATTAGTTTCTTTAAACTACACATTTATTTAAAATTTACTTAATTTATAACATGTCATTTATTATTTTAATTACAATATGCTTCTAACAAATAATTGACACGTTATGTAGATAAATTAAAATTATACACGCACAATAATTTAACAACTATGACTCGGTGAAACCTACACACACAGTAATTGTTATTAATTCTGAAAATTCGATTGGAAGTTAGTAAAGAATAATGCAATTTTTAGAGAAATATTTGCACTATAGAGAATACAAGCAACTAGTATTCTCAATGGTTTTTCGATCCTGAAATATATTTTCCTTCTTTACATAAGTCGTAATGACTTTCAATTCGCAATTTACTGCTTCTATTTGATTTAATCAAAGTAACAAATCAATGTTTTATTGAAGTATGCATACAAGTATGCGGGTCTGCTCAAAGATCTCGTGATGACAGTGAAAAGAACGAATGTTAATAGAGCAGCGCGGGTATGATTATCGACTCTTTTTCTGTGTGGTGGAAGGTTGGCAACTGTGCTGATGTCATACGTAAAGGTAAATGTGTTCCATTTTAAAGAATTATATTTTCCAACCCTCTTTTATTCAAGATATTTAACTCTTAATATTTCATTTACTTCCAGTTTATATCGAATACAGTGAGATTCCTACCATATTTTACTTCGGACTTCCAACGATGTTGTCTTCATCAAAACTACTGATTGAGCTTTCTGATTAGTTTCCCCTGTTTCATTAAGCAGATTCTGAGATGACCACTCGTTTGCATTTTTATCATAATTAGGGTTTTACATTCGTTTAACTTTGTAGCTTTTAAGAGATAAACTTTTATTGACCTCGGTGGTGAATGCAGTTATTGAAATAATCGTTCCGAATGTTCAGTGAGCTAATGATTTCAAGTTAGACTGTAATAATTTTTACGTGCACCATAAATATCACGTGTGATATTTATTATCGAAGATTACGACAATAGGAAGACTTATTTTAGGTAGACACTTGGGTTAGTAGCCAAAACCAAGAGCTGATTTGCGTTTAAAAAACGTTTTATTAAACACGAACGTAAATGTTCGTATTGAAACTTGCCAAAACTTCTCCTCGTTACCTGTATTCACAATTCAACTAAATATAGAATATCAGTTAGAGTAGCGATCCCATATCTCACAAAACGAGGATAGATTGTACTTCTCGTCACAGATTTAAAAAGTTTTTTTAAAAGGTAAGATAAATAAATAGGCCTGCTCATTAGGCAATCTCTCATGGTCCTCTCCCCATTTTCGTGGACTGCTACACCCTCTGCAGCTCCCCTCCTGACGGCCTTCCACGGCCGCCTGCTCGCTAATCCCCTGCCTCAATTCATTAGGAGACCTTGCTTGCTCTCCTTGACAAGGGCTACACCAGAAGCGGCATTTTTTTCTCTCAAATGGCGGCGGCGGTGGCAAAGAGCTTTTCGGAAACACGCTGAGTCTCTCCTAGAAAATAAGGAACGAAATCCACGCGCCACTCACTTGTTAGTTCGAGACATAAAGGGGAGGCTCATAAGCCTTCCCACCTCACACAACAGGGTCCCTTAATACAAAGAATTACCAGAAATTTGCGATGGACGAAGGGATGTCGAAAGAGCATTTGAGGGAAAAGGCCCGTCGAGGCCCGACAGCAGCAAGAGTTTCGACACAGGCTGCAGAGCTATGTGTAATTCAGTCGCTGTCTAGACAAGGATCCGCCCGGCTGTCTGCTGTGATCCGTAGTTTTCCGTAGTTTCTCCGATCAACACCAAGCGAATGCCGGAGCAGTACCCTTACAAAGAGGCCACGGACCGCGCGCGATCTTTGCTTCCTTCTGCTTGTGCTATCGTCACCCCTTTCTTACTCACGCACTCACATGCATTGTGCACGCGTTGGAAGACCATTCAGGAGCTTCTAGGCTCCTGACTCTGGCTCTGAGGCCATCCAGAGGGGTCTTGCTCTCCCTACCGATTTAAAACATGCATTACACTCAGGGCGCTGATGATCACAGTAGTTGACGCGCCCCACCTTCTGTGATGCAATTGGAGCGGCGAGGTCCAAAGCGAACACCGCGGTGAAGGAGGCGGGGGCGGGATCGGAAGGGGAGGGCAAGCGCGACGTGCAGGGGCAGGCGGTAGGCAGTGCGGCACTTGCATATATCGCATCAGCGCCTGCCATCTGCGCATGCGCTGGCAGCTATAAAGTATAGGATTCAACTCGTTCGCATCCACTGCCACAGCGCGCGCTGCTTCTAAGCACTTTATGACGCGATGCTCATTCGTTTTGCTTACGCCGCGACAGCGCCCTCACAGAGCAAGAGCGACTGCTCTCGGCTGAGCAGTCCCAGGAAATTCCTGCCGCACCTGGGTGCCCTAAAGAAAGGCTTTCGCTTGCCTACGGGAAAATGTCCAAACTATCGCTTCAAAAGAATTCAGAACAATGTATAAAGGAAGCGCGTCAAAAAATCGGAAACCATGCAACGGAATTTATGCAGAGCTAGTTAATTAGGTTTAATTTTCAATATTAAGACATTCGACTTTTCATTACTAATATTTAACTCTGTAACATGATTGCAGGTTTGGGCGGGGAGAATTAAAACAAAAACGTTGAGAGTTGTCTGTGTGTGGTACTGTATGGCTGCGGTGGTTGGTAGAAGCATAATTGTTTGCAGAAGCCGAATCATCCCAAAGCTGTATAGCTGTGATCTGGTAAAGAAACAACTTACCGAGACGTTACTGTCGTTTATATATATATATATATATATATATATATATATATATTTCCTCCGATACACTTTTAAAGTTGTTTAAAATTCTAAATGAGAAATTTTTATATGTAAATAATCATCTAAATATTTATAATCTGTCTATTAACGTTCCTCACAAGAAATAAATATAAAAAGCAAATTATGTCGCATTTCCGTCGCCAGGAAGCTCTGCATATACCGGCACTTGAACCACTGGTCTTGCAATTTCAAATTTTCTCTACGGAATATTTCGACCCTCCCGCCCTTCTTGCATCTGAGAATTCGATTCATTCTACGTGTAAGGATTAAGCCAGCTCTACAATGTGCGTCGATCAAATGTGTCAGAGAGCATTCTGCGAAATACCTTCCAATAGGAAACTTAATTCCCAGAAGTCCATCTCCAAATGCGTCTGTCTCTATTTCTCGTGACAGACCGCGAACGAGCCAGGGCATACCAGCAGCGTCCCGGCCTCACCGCCATGGGTTTATGGGGAACGTGTGGTTAGCACGAAGACATCCCTTCCCCGCAGTCTGGTCGTCTCAATCTGAGAAGGACTATTTATGACATTCCGTGGTACAGCGTTAAGGCTGCTCCACGCATTCGCCGAGCAGCGAGCCAGTGTTCGCCCTACACCGAACGACTGATGTGTTCAGCCAGTGCTCGCCCAACCCCGAACGGCTGATGTGTTCGGCGAATGCTCGCTCCCTTTGATGTGCCCAAAGACCGACACGAGAAGGGTAGAGTGAATTCCGACTGTTCGGCGCTCGGCGAATTGCAAGCAACCCTTTCACACTACTTGGGATTCGGCGAGAGGTTTCTGGGGATTCGCAGAATGGCGCATGTGTGAAGCCGCCTTTAATGCTTCCCTGCAATATCTTCAATAAAAATTGATCTATGGTTGTTTTTTTAATGTCGATTCCATTGGTGGAGAAGAATTTCGCGAAATGCGAAACCCAGGGTCTGGGACTTGTACGTCAACGCACTCGAAAAGAGAAATTCGGTGCGCACACTTTGCAGCTCTCTGAATATCGTTCCCATTCTCATTCAATTCATACCATCTCGACGCACGTTATATTTCTGGAGACAATGCAAAGTTTACTAGTACCATTATCTGCCTATTACTTTCTGTACACCCTTCAATTATTATCACAGAAATTAAGAATTTCAATCGAAATACGACCACTATCCATTTGTCCCTACTCGATATCTACTGTTCATACTTATAACTTTATAATCTTCTAGCAAACTGCCCGTCAGGGTTGCCCAAAGTACTGTATTTTGCCATCGGCTGTGAAATCCTCGCCAATTCCAAAGTCTTTCAAGTGGGTTCCTCCGAATACGAAAAATTCTCTTTCTGGAAGAACACTTTTTGTCACTTACTACGCACTTGGAAATTCTGTTTCGCAGAAGGAGGTTAAATATTTACTCTTCAAGAAACAACTCTCGAGGCGCGCCGATCTTTAAAAGGCAGAGAAAATAATTCAAAAACTAGCTAAATTTTTTAATGGTTTATTAAATGTCGAGCTCCTAAAAGAATCGTAGGCTCAAGAAAGCAACATTATAATTCAGATATTCTGTCGCGTTGATTTAACGGCTAAGATAAGCTATGAAAACGTTTAAAAGAGTCTTCAAAGAATATAAAAGGTGTCGATTATTATTATTATTATTATTATTATCATTATTATTATTATTATCATTATTATTATTATCATTATTATTATCATTATTATTATCATTATTATCATTATTATTATTATTATTATTATTATTATTATTATTATTACTAATAGTATTATATTATCATAGTTAAATACGGTCGTAAAGGGTTGCCATCCTATCGAGAGCACTGTGTTTATTTTTTGAGGAAGCAGAAAAACGGAAAAGGAAGCGAAAAAAGGAAATGGCAAAGCAACAAAAGACAGATGAAATGTCTCTTGGTTCCCGCGCTGCGTTCCGCGGAAAAGCCGACGGCGTCGCGTCGATGCGATCGCACAGCCACCCAACGCGCGCGCGACAATGGCTGGCGCTCCCCAAGGCTTCAAATACGGGGCATATCCCGGCGGACGACACAAGATGGCCGCCTTTGATGTGAAAATGCGTCTTCGGGCTCTTCTCTACAAGAGCAGTGGAGGAAGATAGGCTTGAAGTAAACCACCTGGATCTTCACTTAGATATTCAATACATAAGAAGAACTGCAGTGTGACAATTTTACAATTTTCAATCTTATATATTACATGATGCTTGCATTACCATTTTAATTCAAACTCAAAAACACTCTAACATCAGTTTTCTCTCTCAAGAACCTGCTTCAACGAAGCTGTACACCTCGCCCCACCTTTCCTTCATCCTTAGCCATCCTTATCATCCTTAACTAGGGTCTTGTAAATGGGCTTCCCCACATTCACAATTTCCCCCTCTTTAATTTGATAGGTCCAGACCGTAACCTATCAAAAATCTATTCATGTAGTCGTGGTGTTCAGGTAGTCATGCTTCTTCTCAGCTGGTATCTCGGTTACCGCCTAAACGTCACCGTGCTATTCTGATCAATAGCGGAATGGTTGTTTATGATTAGATACGATACTGAATGATTGACGAAGCACACGGTGGAATGCCTATTGGCAGTAGAAATGGGCCAACCAACTGTAAACCCATTTTCTCCACAATGAATTCCACCTGATCAAACGCAGGCACGGGCTACAGAAGGCATGAAGTCTGAGCACTACGGCACGGGTCGCCAAGCCGCCCTAGCTAGCGGCCACTTTTATCTCCTCTAATGATGGATTTGAAGTTGGTAGCAGAGTGTACTGTTGAATTATAGTTAATAACACATAAGTAATCAGTTAGTGGCGTGTGTTTACCCCTTGTAACGGTACGTACACACTCGTTCCTGCCTAGACGAGCCCTAAGCTTCCAACCAATCTCTCGATACGTGAGGTTCCGCAGTTCGATAGGTGTGTGTGTGTGTGTGTGTGTGTGTGTGTGTGTGTGTGTGTGCGTGTGCGTGTGCGTGTGCGTGTGTGTAAGGGGGAGGAGGAGACAAATAAAAGGAAGAAAAGTTTACGAGCAATCGATGGTAAGTGTCTTAAGAAATTCTTATGGTATTGATCAGAAAAATCACGGAAAAGTACCGATCATTCCAACCTGTTAGAATTCTCTCTGCTAGAATTCTGGTAGGCTTTTTGAAGGCAATTTGACTTAGCTACTTTGTAAGGGTGAAAAGAGTCATAGAATAACCCAGTTAAAGATGCTATGCAGCCACGAAGTCATTGCATCAGGTCCCTTTAGCAAATTCCTAAGCCCTCGCGCACACCGTAAAGACTAAGCAGCGTTTTTCGCGTCGTGTTTTCTCTTTTGACGAAGAAAAATGCGAAGGCAGCCCCCCTTGGCGGTCGATAGCATCAACGTAGGAGTTAATTCCATCTCGGCAAACAATTTAGCAAGGCATTCGCTTGTCGCAGGCCCCGAGAATTAAGGGTTCCATAACGAAGTTGCCGACTTGTTTAGAAATTCAGATACCGGCTCCCCGTGCCACGTCCATTACTCGCCCAGCCGACGTCTCCGCAAAGGACTTAAACTGTGCAAATTGCGCCGTCAATAACAGCAAATATTGACTCGATATTGGGGAGAAGTTTAATAAATCGCGCAGCGCCCGCGAGCTCCTTGCAACGAGGGCGCGAGACAACCTCGAAGGCGGAGGCAGGTGCAGAAGCGCTGGTAGCGACGGCGCTAGTAGATGGAGATTACCTTTGTGGAGCGAGGGGGGATCAAATTAATAAGAAAACAATCGGCGTGGTGAAAGAGTTGATTATAATAGTAAACTGATACAGGTAACCCTTTCATATTCCTCGTGTAAGAACAGGATGGTTATTACAAAAAACAATGAGATTAAGATCACTCTAATAAATGAAAACAGATCCTCACAAAGGCCACTAAAATAAATAGGACAGTTGATTTCCATGGGTACAAGAAGGTGATCTCTGTAATGAATGCTTAGAGATGATCAGTAAAAAAGAATAATAACTAAAATAGATGAAAAGTAATAAATATAAATAGTAGAAATTATAAAGTGTGAACACATGTGAATGGAGAAAAAGTAATGTAGGAAGATATACTAGTTAATTTTTCAGTTTATATTGAGTATATCTTGCGATATGATTATGATTATGATTACGATTATGATGTTTGCGATAATGACTCTCCAGATTTCAAATGTGTAAGAGGTGAAGTCAGATAGTCAAAGAACAACACATCAAACTGAAAGGTTTTTTTGAAAGACAAATGGAAACAATGAGGGGATAGTGAAAACAGAAACAGAGAGAATTTAAGTTTTATTCAGTAAAAATGTGTAATTTAGCAAGATTTAAAAAGTTATAGTGGGACGTCTACGTGTGGCTGATACATCGAAATAATCAGAGATGAGGACAATGTTACGATTAAAACAGCAGAGATTTCAAATTTTGATTCTATTATTAAACAAAATTGTGGAAAATTTAACATCTGTTATCACGATTAATTTTAATTGTGTTTTCATCTTTTATAAAACAAAAACCTTCAATACTGTTTTTACTTTATTTATTTGACATTTTGAGTCTACGTGGGATCTTTTTTAATTAGAGTCAAACCGTCAAATTAATAAATTAATAAAAAAAGAATCGTGTTGTGTCTATTTTAACAAAAGATCAAAAAGCATTACAAATGAAGAAAATGGTCCATACAATTTTTGCAAATGGTTTAAAAAAGTAACAAAGCAAAACAATAAATTACGAACTACTCGGATAAGTTGCCACAAATATTTTCTGTTACAGCTATTTTCGTGCGCTATCTGAGCCATAATTCTAGCTGCTAGCAGACCTGATTGGTCATTCCAATGACGTCTTCATATCGGTTTGGAGGGGATGAGGCAGAAATGCCGTAAAACACGCGACACAACCTCTCATTCCCCACTTTGTCCTCATTCCCGATCCTCGTCCTCACAGAATCCATCCCTCTCGAGGTCAGGAAAGCGGCGACCTCCAGCGCGCGCTCCCCCCCACAAGCTGCACGTGTGAGGAGTGGGACAACCAAAGTATTAAAATAGAATAAATTTCCAGTGCACTTCCCATGCTCGTTAACCTGACAAGTTCGTAGAAGCCTAATACAGCAACACACAAGGATTTTCATGCGCTCGATTGCAAATGGAACGCGGAGGTTTCCACGGCTCATTTCTGGGAAGCCCCGTTGAATACATGCACGCGCTACCCACGTTATATTTACCGAGTATTTTATGGGTCATATTCCGTAAAAAAGTTTAATATATATTTGAACAAAAATGAAAACACGGGCGCGGGGGCGGCGCGGGGGCGGCGCGGGGCGGCGCGGGGGCGGGCGGCGGGGGCGGCGCGGGGCGGGCGGGGCGGCGCGGGCGGCGCGGGGCGGCGCGGGGGCGCCCTGCCGCACAAATATAATTGAGTTAAACTTTTAAAGATTATTTCAACCTATGCTATCCAACTGAAGTGAGTCTGCCATATGTACTTTTGTCATTATTTCTTACCAACCAAGGTATCCATAGACAGAAAATGACGCGAAGGCGGAAATAGAGGAAAATACTTTAGCCATCTGCGGCGCAGCTTCAAATCAAAGGATGTTTACGAGCGCCATTTGAGCGAGGGGCAACCCGGGGGGCGAGGGCGTGCGAAGGGCGTGAGGGGGAGGGGGTGGAGAATCCGCAAGAAGCGTAGGGCCCCGCGCAGGCAGAAGGGCAGAGCGGCGATGCAGACGACGAGAGCAGGCAGAGTCTACGTAAAGGCCAAGCGGAAGGAGGAGGAAGTGGCCAGTCGAGGGTTGACACGGAAAAGGAGGAAGACGAGCAAAACAAAGAAGTGAAAGATGCGATGGCAGGAGGAGAAGCGGAAGGCGAGAGACTGAGAAGGCAGTGGCGGTGAAGGCGTAGGGCAGAAGAAGCGCACCAGGGAGGCTTCAATGCCAATGTGGGATGGGAGTGACACGCGAAGGCCGCAGCTATAGCGGTGAACAGAGGTGACGGGCCGAGTGAGGGTGCGAGGGAGGGAGGGAGAGGGGGGTGGAGTAAATAAAACTGGAACGAGGGCGGAAGAGCCGGTAAATGGGTTGTGGCTGTGAAGGCTGGAGACAGCGCGGAGGCTGTCAAAAGCGACTTCGCTGCTCACCCGTGTCTCACCCAACGGATCCATCACGTTTTATGGAAACTCTCTCCTTTACCCACTCCGCCAGACATCATCACCGCGACGCAGCACGATTTAAGAAAAGCGCCAAAATGCCTACATATCCGGAACATTTGCTGGACTTCACATCAAAGAGCAATCTTTTTGAATGCATCGTTTGAGCCTTAAAATGACTCTTTGATGCAGCAAAAATCCAGGAGCAGCACAAAAAGGTCTCCTTAACACACAATGCAAGATTTGTCTGTTTACAACTTTTACAGATACTAATGTTCAATTTCGTGATAATTCGTTTCAATGCTGCTAGCTACTTCAAATTCAAGGTTTTATTGGTTCCTGTGGCCGAGGCTGCCTCTGGTGCAATATTCTCAATAGCTGAACGTACTATTACAGCAGTTTCATAATTCACTGACGTTCCGCGTTCACATTTCTACTATGTAGATAAAACGAAACTCGCTCGTCCTGCAACTCTTGATTCGTCGAGAAGGAAAAGATTTTCTACGTTCGCAATCAGCAAATGAATCTGCCTTCCATCGAAGTAATTCTGAGTTTCAAATACGAAAATAACATTTATTTTAAGAATACGCCTACATGAGAAGTAAGTACGCGAGAAGAATCACGTGGTATTATGGAATTACCATCCAATGAAATCACTAACAGGTGTGCAGACGCAAATAATTTACTTTTAACAGGCATCCAAAAAAGATTACGAAACATTAAAAATAACGTCTGTTGCAACTTGGCTCGTCTTACTTACCCGAATAAAATTTTTATGAGCAGATAAACCTCCGGATCTATCTGAATTTGGGATTTACTACAGAACCCACTCAATATCGGCCGAAAGAGCTCCTCGATACATTGCCGGAGATCAAAATAATATCAGTAAAAGCCAAAAACCACTGCCTCGTTTTCTCCCATTTCAATAAGCGCCTTTGTCCCTTTCCTAATGGCCGAGGGCAGAATCGATAACAACAATTCCCCTCCGCGTGGCGGGCGGTGCAAAGCCCTCTGCTCAGTCTCCCAGGAGGCCGTGACGCCCAGCGGCAGACGCCATTTGCAGCGCGCGCTTTAACGCTCTTTTCTCCCAAGGGCCACGGCGTGCCCCACGACTGAGGTCGGTGCCCCACTGGCCATCTCCCGGAGAAAACGAATGCGCTATACGAGCGGGACCAATGACCTGAGCTGTTGATGCGCCAGGAATCACTAATCAACCAATGCCCTCCGTCCGCTGTGAGATCGCAGAAGAGCAACCTCTTATTCCAAGCGAAATGGACGCCCCATGACCGCCATTGGGCTCCGCCACAGGACGGCGCCCGACTGCAGCCCCACGAGCGATGCGTCGGCCAAACGCCGTGCTCCACTCGCACCGAGCGACTTCCGCGTCGACCGCCCCGCGCGCCCCTGGCGGCGCGACAGAGCATCGCCGCTCAAAGGGAGTAATTAGTCTGATGGGGCGCGACGGACGCGCCCACCGCCCGAAGTGAGCGGCGCTTGTGTGCCTCGTACCGAGTGGGTGCGCTGCATTCAGCTCACTCGACGGGCACCCCCATTCTAAAACGATCCCAAACCCCAATCCTAAAAACGTTAGCAAAAGCATACAGTAATACATATTCTAACACATTGGCAAAGCCTTATCCTAAACATTCCTAGATGTAGTGAATTACACAACTACTACATCAAGCCAGATACTTTTACGAAAGGTGACTTGAATTATTGATTAACTTGCTTCAATACTTCATATACAATGTCATGGAACCAATTACAACTCTGCCTGTTGTAGAAATTTATATTTTTTTCTGAATAATGTACCTGCCTTAGCGACGGTGGTAATATCAGCTACTAAAATGATAAGCATTGATTGTACTAGGCATGCCTTAAACTTTTCACCAATCTTTTGTTTCTTTAGTCCGCCCTGGTATTCGTGAAGCAGGTTCCGTACGGCCAGAATGACAGTGTTCGTGAAATGCGCCATCAGAGGGAGAAGGACAGGAGAAGATGCAATTCCGCCCGAGACGAACGGGTCGATAAAATAAATATCGGGAAAGGTTGGAATAAGGAGAGAAGCGACGTTAAACACACTCTTTTATTAAAAATAATATTTGCCCTGGCACATTTGACGGGACATGAAACGTGCATTTCCAATGCCATCGCCAATCCGCCGACAAAACCGTGCAGCCCGCAGATCGGCGAAAGATGTTTGACGTCTCCAGTTCGCGACCAGAGGAGGTTAACTGCCAGACAGGTGTTTCGAGGCACGTCATCTGCTTCGATTGTTAGTCCCGTTAAAGTAGTGAATGTTATACGTCTCGAGGGGGCGGTGGTGAGATGCGCCGCAGATCTGCTAGTCGGCTGCCCCACCGAACCACCGCCCGAGCCAGGACAAACTCTAAGCTTCCTTCGTGTGTGGTGTAGTGCTTGTAAGCGCAAGTGCTTGAGACTGAGGATAAAGTATTGGAAACGAAAGCAAGTAAAGCGGCCTTTAGTTAGAATTTTTTGTTAGACTGCTCCAGCATTCTCCTGGTAGAGATCGCAGAAATCATAAATCTACCTATCATACATCTCGCCGCTGAATCCTTTTCCAGACAGGAGGTGACTTCGACTTGAACCTAGGACCTCACGTTCAGAGTCCTGCAGAGGGAGTTGCAATGCCACCTCTGAGCTGTTTCAGCCGGTAGAGAGGCGGATTGTGTCAATGCAAACACACTCGTCTAGGCCCACGTGCGCTCCCCCTGAGCCCCCGCCTCGATTGCAGCTTCTGATGGGACATCAGCACAGCGCCTGTCCACCTCCGAAGTCAAAGAGAATAATAACGCAAATGGGGATTCGGACGAGTTAACCGGGCGCCCAGCGAGGGGGCGACGCGTTGATTCCGCCGCCGATGAGCGAGAGGGCTAATTATCCGAAATGAGAAAACGGCTGCTTGGGAAGAAGGCTTATTCAGAACACTGACAGTGGAGAGTAAACATCTTGGAGAATTATTACACAAATAAGAAGTGGAAGATATTCTAGAATTAGTCTGTCTATAATGTAGGAAGTTGCATTGTTGATATAACATTAGATTGAAATTCAACAAGGTTATTATAATTAAAATTCAACATCACAAGAAATGTCAATATTGTAGTTATATTACAAAAGGAAACCAATATTTTGAGAAAACACTTTTGTCAAGATTTTATTATGTGATTCGTTTGCTAATCACAGAAAAATATTACAATACAATTCTACTTGTGTTCAATGTCACAGAAGTTACTCATTTATAGAATTCAGGCACGCAAATCATTGTAACAGATTCATATGTAATATTTTGAAACGCGGTAACCAAGTGTATATCCCTAGCCTTTGCACCGATTCAAAAATGACCACATGTCTTCTTCGAAAAGGACGCCGTGCGAACACAATAAAATATTCATTTGAAATACAGAAGTCGTTAAACGTACAGAGTCACAGAAACAGCAATAAATAACCATTAGATAATCACGGTGTACTCTTCGTTTACGTAAAAAAAAAGAAATTTTAGTTCATAAAAGTAAGCCAGTGTGTGGATTTGGACAAGTATTTTTCCATAAACACTTTGAAGCACAAGCGATTAAGTTTAGTAGAACACTTTTCAGAAGCCACATCCCAAAAGAAGTCACATCACAACATTGACTTTTCAGAAGCCAGGAGAATGAAAAAGTGGGCTTACAATTTCAAAATGTTATCCAAAATTCCATTAAACTACAAACATTTCTAGAAAATACTGCCCCTGCACAGGCCTGCTGCCGGCTTCGCGGGGGAGGGGGGAGGGGGGGCGGGTAGCGCGGACTGTGTGGGCGAAGCGGACAGAGGGCGAGGGTGAGTGTTGACTGCGACGAATTAACACAGGTAGACATAAGGAAACGAATATTGCAACCATTTTGTTACTCCATTTCATCGTATTCATTCCTTCTTTTATCAAACAGAATGTTGTCTTTCAAGTATTTTATTTTGAACCGTTCACTTCTTTTCTGTTCGCACGTATCAATTACTTTTCCTTCTGAGAAGTAAAGGAAGACGCAAATGCCTCAGGCAGAGAGGCAATGAAGTTGACTAGACTTTCGTACAAGCCCCGTCGTAAGGGACAGAGCCCAGTGGACGGATGCGCAGGGGGCTGTAGTGAGCCCTCTCAGGGCACCGCCATCGCCCCCTAGCCCTCCCTCTCCCTCCACCAACACTCTCCTCGCCATCCCATCCCTCCCTTCTCCCCCTCTCTGCCCCTCCATCGTCCCCTCCCCCGTAGGCGCCCCCTTCTCTCCAACGACTAAGTCTTTCAAAGAGCAATGACCCGTGTTCTGGAAATATTCCCATGATTTACTCTAATACATCTCTAATAATCTGAACTAAAAATACGATACTAAATTACACATATTATAAATAAAAATACATATTATTTGATAGCAAATCGAGCGATAGACCTCTTCCCAAGTCAAATAACAGCACACTCCAAAACTACAAGGATTTGAGATTCGGAAAGGACATTTGACCAATTGGCAAGGAGGATTAAACCTTCAATCACGACTGTCCCTTCTATTTAGTATTTATATAGAGGGATATTGGCGACAAGCTCATGTTCTTTATTTCTGTTTTTTTTTACTCCTTCCCGTCTTTTGATCAGCGATTGAGTCTTCTACCCCCGCCGAAAAAAAGGGAAAAAGAGATAAAAAACCTTTTCTTTTTTTCCAACTTATTATACACTTAGGCCCGCACGGAGCCTAAGCGAGCTGCAAAATCTTAATTTTCACCTCGTCCCCACCACATGGAGCGGTGTGGGGCGATGGCTGAGGCGACACCCGCTTCGTAATGATATTCCCATCACACGTGAGTATTTGGGGCAATGTCTCCTGGTGGGGGAGGGAGCGCGTCCCACGTGACTAGCTCACGTGCCGCTCTAATGGCGAAGCAAACGCCCCCCCCCCGACGCTAACGACCAATAGATGACCTGTGCATTATACACTTCCTCTTTGTAATGGCGCTGTTTTTGCGTCAACACGAGGCACCGCCGCCCCAAACAGCCGAAACATTCGGCGCCGATGGACTCTTCACCGCAGAGGGAGGAGGACACCCTGGCTCGGAACACAACACAAGAGGTTGAAGTTCCTTCACGCAGCGATTGTCTCGACTACAACCCAGGTTGTTATTTGTGTTAACTCTTAATGCGTACGTATATAACAGCGTTTGTTAAAGTTAAACCGTAGAAAAGTTAGTGTTAACATGAAGAAAAACAGTCAACCTCAAAAAATTTCAGAAGCTTATTGATATTTTAGCGTCATATCAGTCGTTTTGTCACAACGTGACAAAATATTAGCCACGTGCATTTGATGCTCATGGACAGCGCTGGCGGAAGAGATGCTGGGCAGAACAATGGCAAATCTAGGGAGCGGAAGCGAAGGGGTGCCGTGTCGTGGGTGGCAACTTGGGACCCCGTACTCTGGCTATCTGCGGAAACGCGTCGGCGGAAACACCGAGATGACGCAGTTTCATCAGCCGACCCAAAGTAATATAAACGGACCCCGGAGCTAAACTCCTTCTTTTGATTTTTGGGCGCGTCGGCAGAAAGTCGTGTGGGTTGTGCGCGGCGCTGCAGTTCAATGCATAGGCTACTGAGGCAGGGAACTGAAGCGGCGTGCTACATCGAGACGGAGGTGCGGAGCAAAGAAGCAGCCATGTACTGCCGCCGGTTGGGCTGAAGTAGCAGACGTACACGTAGCGCTTCCGCGTCTCGAATCCATTACTTCTAGGCTGTCCGGGGTGACGCCGCGTCGGTTGGCAGATAGGCCGACGTTTCGCCTGTCATATCGCAGGCTTCTTCAGGGTACTGACATAGTAAAGCTCCACCTCCGGTGTTATATCTTATTCAGCTAGTGGTCGTGTAACGCAGCGTCACGGATTGCGTTGGTAAACTGCTTCGGAAGACAAACATCCGGACAGTTTTCACAGCTCCCGACAAACTGCACAAGACACTGGTAGCGATTAAAGATGCTTTACCACCTCTCCAGGCGGCAGGCGTTTACGAAGTTCCCTGCAGCTGTGGCAGAACGTATGTCGGTGAGACGGGCGCCCTGTGTCTGAACGAGTTAGGGAACACATTAGTTATCCAACAAAAACCAAACCCACCGTTCGGCCATAGCACTCCACTCCGAGGTCACAGGACATGCTATTGAATTCGATAAGACCCGGCTCCTACACAGTGAAAATCGATACTGGCTCAGACGCGTAAAAGAGGCAATAGAAATCAGTAGACGGCCGCAAAACATCAACGCGGATGCAGGCCTTAATCTAAGCCACGCCTGGAAGTATATTCTTCCACGACTACTAGTCGTATCCGTCTACTGCCCAGACCAAACCTTAGATCCGGCTGGAATTGATGCGCTTCTTGCACTAAATCTAAAATTATCCTTCTGGGTGACTTTAACGCCAGACATAGAACTTGGGGCGGCCTTGGAGCCACCAGAAACGGCAACAAAATTGCCAATCTTGTAGCGACAAGGCGGGGCGTAGAGATCTGCGCACGAATAGCCCCACGCATTTCCGGAAGTACGAAACAGGAACCCGGGCGTTATTGATTTAATGATTGTGAAAGGCGTTGAGTGTGTGGTTCCCCGCTCAATTGCCGTACTGGATTCCGATCATAACCCAGTAACATGCGTTGTGGCGTCCCTTGCAGCGAAACGCCAGTTAGTTTTCGAACTACCCGTGACACGAACTGGGCAGGTTTCGCACACAGTTGAATTCTCAGCTTGAGCAGAACCAGTAAATACGAAAGACGAGATGACGAAGCAGTGAATCACTTCACTGTAACATTGAATCGGCTTTCAAGCAAAATACAATTGTCATGCGTGTAGAGAATTCTCGCCGCTGAAGCTCACAGATGAGCAAAGAAGGATCTTAAGAAAATTGCGCAGCAACTGTCAAAGTTCATGCGCCGCTATGGCGATCCCGTTGTAACGGAGAGCGGCGCGCGCAATCTAAGCAGAGAATTCCGTTCATCTCTACGGAATCAGAGAGCTGCTGCAATGGTCTGATACTATTTCGAAATGCAATCTCCACGAGAGGCACATTTGGTCTTTCTCGTGCGCTAGTGCCGAAACCGGAGTAAACTGCCCGATTCAGAGCAACGCGGGACGGGGGCGCCCGGCGCTCCACCACCTCGGCCCGTTTACGCGTGGACGACGGCGACAAAAAGCGAAATCTTAGCGAATTCGCTTGCGTTGCCAGTTCCGCGCGTTTCGAAACGGGCGCCACCTGTCGCTGCCATTGGTGCCACCGCTGTTGGTTGTGCGCCAGTGGCGCGTGCGGTCAGCAGCAATACCATTGGCCTGTTGCCCTCTCCTCCACCTCTGCACGCCGAGTAACGGGAGAGGAGCTTCGAGCTGAGCTAAAACACCTCAATGCGAGGAAGGCAGGTGGCCCGGACGGTCTCACGCAGAAAACAGCTGCGCGCTCTGGGCGGGCGACGGAGTCGAAGTTTTACTCGAGCTCCTGAATGCGTGCCTGGCGTGTGGCTATTTTCCCAAGGCGTGGAGGATTGCGACCATTGCACTAATACCAAAACCTGGCAAATAACTTATTCCCGAGCAGCTATAGACCTATTAGTCTACTCTCCATCCTAGGGAAAACGTTTGAGAGACTGATCCTGTCACGTTTGCAACAGGAAATACGTCGTCTCAATCTTCTCAGAGATGAACAATTTGGCTTTCGAGCTGGTCACAGCTCCGCGCAGCAGCTTACGCGGCTTTGCACGGGAGATCGGCCTCGCCCTCGAGAGACGGCAGAACCTGCCAGTGGTCTTTCTCGGATATGCGGTCCGGCTTTCGACTCTGTGTGGCATGCGGGTTTGCTTGAGTGCCTTGGCGGGGGCGGGAGTGAGCGATTGCTACGTGTGTTCAAAGTGCGGCGTCAATAACGTATACTCGTCCCTCAGACGAGCCGAGGCAGGCGTGCCTCAGGGGAGTGTTCTTTCTATACCCTTCGGATTATACGTGAATGACGCGCCGCTTCCTGCTGAAACAAGAACTGGTATTCAAACGCTGCGGGCTCCTGATGTTCGCGGATGATTTCGCGTACTACGCGAAATCGGCGAACGGAAGGCAGTAGTTAAAATACTTAAGTGATTGTCTCGCCGCCTTTCCTGAATGGCTAAGTCGGAAACGCCTCGCTCTCAAACCTCGAGAAATGCGTCCGCGTCAACTTCACTCGTAAAAGAGGGGCTAACCCCAATGAAACGGTGAGCTTGGCTGGCACGCATCTACCTTGGCGGAGCGAAGCGAGATACTTGGGCCGTGCTACTTGACAGCGGCCTTCGCTGGCATGCGCACGCTTCGGTATCTCGCTGCCAAAATTAAAAACACGCACCCCTCCTTTTGAAACCTCTTCTCCGTTCGCCCGATTTACGCAATTCCTCTAAAGCGCCGCTTATTCACAGCTTGCGTGCGTCCCTTGTGGGCGTACGCTTGTGAGGTATTCGCGCAGCTTCTCCGTCCACTCTGCACCCATCCGGGTAGCAGAGAACAGAGCGGCGCGCCTCGCGGCGCGCCCGCACTTGCCTTTTACTAAGACCCGACCGACAACCAAAATGCTGACGTCTCAGAATCTTAGGCGTTCGCAACCAGTTCCGGCGAGCTACAAAAGAGGGCGGAGACGGCGCTCGCAAGGGCGCTGAGGCGTCCGCTTCCGCGCATCCTGCGCGAGACCGGCAAGGCGGCGAACAGTGGCGGTGCACAGGGCCTTTCACAGAAGAAAGGGCGCCACAGCACCGTCGCCTTCACCTTCCGCGCAACTGCCCCCGCACAAGCTCTCTGAGCTCTGCGACGCGGGGAGCAGCAAGTGCGTGACAGGGGATCGCTGCTCACGGATGCCGGAAACCGCGCGGGCGGCGCGGATGCGCGCTCCGCTGGGCCAGCGTCGCTGGGGACCGAAGACGTCGCGGGCGCACGGACGCTTGATTGAAGTCGGCGCCGTGGCGTGCTTTAAAGTGTAAATAGTGTTGTGAAGTGTTGTGTTGTATGAATGAATGAATGGATGCGTTTGTAAAATATATTATTATGAATGAATGCGAGTGAGAAAAAAAATTAAAAAGAAGAAAATTGAACAATTTCAAGATCTCCCATTAAAGATTTAATAAAAAGAAGCCTAAAACTACCAAACCCAAAGTGGGAATGTGTATAGTTATAGTTATAGGATAGTTTTAGTTTTGTAAGCAATTAAGCCTTCCCTAACTGCACAAGCCAAATCGCTGCAGTTATTCATAATGTACCCCAAAGATAAATAAATTCCTGCTCTCCAGGGAAACTGGAGGGGAAAACTGAAAAAAAAGGAGCTTTACTATGTCAGTAGCTTGAAGAAGCCTGCCGACAT
>BOPP01000188.1:474258-513492 GCA_017312745.1 Gryllus bimaculatus | reverse complement strand
TAACGCTATGGCCCTCGTGCCTCTGGGGGGGGGGGGGAGCACACAAGGCAGGAAACGATCCTCGCCCTCGCCCACACGGGAGAGGGGGAGGGAGAGGGGGAGGGGGAGGGGGAATCGCTGCAACGCAAAGGCACCGCTACGCAAACGCCCCGGGGCAACGGAAAGTCGGAAGTGGGCGCAAATAATAGAACGCGCTCTCGAGGAAAGGCGCGTTCAGAAAGCCACGAACAGAGTTCCTGCTTCGTCTGCAACTGGGAAGGGATATCTGTAGTGCGTTTTAGAATCAAAAAGGGATGTGGCGCAGATAAGAACAAATGCCGTGAAGCTCTGCGCATCCACAAGCACGAGGCGCATTTCGACTGTCAAGTTTCGTTTCACGCTAAAACACGCGACACCCACGGCCGTCGTCCAGCACGATGGACGAGGAGCTGATAATTAAGAAAATGTTTTCTAGACACGAATTTGGCAGCCGATTGGCAAGTATACTCTCACAGAAATGACATGCGTGGTTGGAACAACTTAATTTTTAGCCTCGCTTTTCTACGCTTTTACATAGAAGCAGAAGGTATTGTAATGATGTGGCCAGAAATAGGCGACGAAAAACTAGTATTGTTAGGTCCTGGTATGAAAATCGGTAATACTTTGACATCTTTGCATATATGAAGCTAGTGCCTAAAATCTTCTGCTGTCGGGATTCAAACTCTAGGACCTCCCGATTACAAGCACTGCAGTGATGTCAATTAATGCTTGATCCACCTTCGCCAGTCACATGTTAAAGAAAAGAAATTTACTACTTACAGAAACAAAAGCTAAACAGTCGAAAAGGTATTTTGTCATTTGCCATATCTCGGTACACGATAACGAAGTATGGGGCGAGAAAGTGAAAACCTCTGCAAGCTGATGTAGATTTTTGTACTATATCAACGTAAAGAATTCCTCATTCACTCGGTTTAGAAGGAATTGCGTGGTAATTCCAGAACTCACAAAATGTTAAGTGTGGCGAAATGATCTTTAATAAGATAGACTTTTAATAAGCTTAAAATTGTTCAGATTTGTTTTGATACTAACTTTCAAATTATTATTCTCAAACGACACTATGCACAAAAAAATCGAGTAATTCATTAGCAATTAGTGTTCTTCAATGAAAGTAGACATCTACGGGCAGATTATAGGCAGAATAACGAAAGACATCGAGCACTTTTAATGCCAAAAGGTTTTTTTCATTCTTGACGATGCAACCGCTAGTCACATTAAAACCGCCAGACATCGAAGACCTAACGAGTCTTTCGAGTGGCAGATTCGAGAGCAGTTGTCAAAGGCTTCGCAGTTTTGTAGAGACAGCGCGAGGCGAGGCGCCCCGAAAGCCATTCCCGCATTGCAGCCACAGCAGTTGTTCCCCGCAGAACTCTCAAGTCCACCCCCCCCCCCACCACACACACACACACACACACACACGTCGTCCCACGTGGTTCGTGCCGCCATTCTGCGCCCTAAACAATGACGGCGCCGCATTGTTGCGCAATCGTTGCGCGCGTCCATTGTCTGGAGCCGAGTGGCGGGAGAGGGGAGGGGGAGGGGATGCCCTGAGGAGTCCTGGGGCAGACAGGGAAGCGCGCGACAACTCAGGCGCCACTCGAGTAAAGCAGACCCAGGTGTTTTTTTCAAATGACAAACTAATCTTACGGGTGAATGCAACATGTCTGCCACCGCAAGGTGTTAGAGGTTCGAAGCTGATGGCGACAGATTCTCGACACGAGCGTCAAAGCTAGGTCAATCAGCCTCTGGCGGAAGAAGGATAATAACCGATGTAAAAAACTTCTTTCAACTTACTATACACTTAGGCCGCACGGAGCTAAGCGAGCTGCAAAATCTTATTTCAACCCTCGTCCCCACCACATGGAGCGGTGTGGGGCGATGGCTGAGGCGACACCCGCTTCGTAATGATATTCCCATCACACGTGAGTATTTGGGGCAATGTCTCCTGGTGGGGAGAGGGAGCGCGTCCACGTGACTAGCTCACGTGCCGCTCTATGGCGAAGCAAACGCCCCCCCCCCGACGCTAACCGACCAATAGATGACCTGTGCATTATACACTTCCTCTTTGTAATGGCGCTGTTTTTGCGTCAACACGAGGCACCCGCCGCCCACACAAGCCGAAATTCGGCGCCGTGGACTCTTCACCGCAGAGGGGAGGAGGACACCCTGGCTCGGAGAACACAACACAAGAGGTTGAAGTTCTTCACGCAGCGATTGTCTCGACTACAACCAGGTTGTTATTTGTGTTAACTCTTAATGCGTACGTATATAACAGCGTTTGTTAAAGTTAAACCGTAGAAAAGTTAGTGTTAACATGAAAGAAAAACAGTCAACTCAAAAAATTTCAGAAGCTTATTTGATATTTTAGCGTCATATCAGTCGTTTTGTACAAACGTGACAAAATATTAGCCACGTGCATTTGATGCTCATGGACGCGCTGGCGGAAGAGATGCTGGGCAGAAACAATGGCAAATCTAGGGAGCGGAAGCGAAGGGGTGCCGTGTCGTGGGTGGCAACTTGGAACCCCGTACTCTGGCTATCTGCGGAAACGCGTCGGCGGAAACACCGAGATGACGCAGTTCCATCAGCCGACCCAGAAGGTAATATAAAACGGACCCGGAGCTAAACTCCTTCTTTTGATTTTTTGGGCGCGTCGGAGAAAGTCGTGTGGGTTGTGCGCGGGCGCTGCAGTTCAATGCATAGGCTACTGAGGCAGGGACTGAAGCCGGCGTGCTACATCGAGACGGGAGGTGCGGAGCAAAGAAGCAGCCATGTACTGCCGCGGGTTGGGCTGAAGTAGCAGACGTACACGTAGGCTTCCGCGTCTCGAATCCATTACTTCTAGGCTGTCGGGTGACGCGCGTCGTTGGCAGATAGGCCGACGTTTCGCCTGTCATATCGGCAGGCTTCTTCAGGGTACTGACATAGTAAAGCTCCACCTCCGGTGTTATATCTTATTCAGCTAGTGGTCGTGTAACGCAGCGTCACGGATTGCGTTGGTAAAACTGCTTCGGAAGAACAACATCCGGACAGTTTTCACAGCTCCCGACAAACTGCACAAGACACTGGTAGCATTAAAGATGCTTTACCACCTCTCCAGGCGGCAGGCGTTTACGAAGTTCCCTGCAGCTGTGGCAGAACGTATGTCGGTGAGACGGGCGCACTGTGTCTGAACGAGTTAGGGAACACATTAGTTTATCAAAAAACCAAACCCACGTTCGGCCATAGCACTCCACTCCGAGGTCACAGGACATGCTATTGAATTCGATAAGACCGGCTCCTACACAGTGAAAATCGATACTGGCCTAGACGCGTAAAAGAGGCAATAGAAATCAGTAGACGGCCGCAAAACATCAACCGCGATGCAGGCCTTAATCTAAGCCACGCCTGGAAGTATATTCTTCCACCGACTACTAGTCGTATCCGTCTACTGCCCAGACCAACCCTTAGATCCGGCTGGAATTGATGCGCTTCTTGCCACTAAATCCTAAAATTATCCTTCTGGGTGACTTTAACGCCAGACATAGAACTTGGGGCGGCCTTGGGCCAACAGAAACGGCAACAAAATTGCCAATCTTGTAGCGACAGGCGGGGCGTAGAGATCTGCGCACGAATAGCCCCACGCATTTCCGGAAGTACGAAACAGGAACCCGGGCGTTATTGATTTTATGATTGTGAAGGCGTTGAGTGTGTGGTTCCCCGCTCAATTGCCGTACTGATTCCGATCATAACCCAGTAACATGCGTTGTGGCGTCCCTTGCAGCGAAACGCCAAGTTAGTTTTCGAACTACCCTGACACGAAACTGGGCAGGTTTCGCAACACAGTTGATATTTCAGCTTGAGCAGAAACCAGTAAATACGAAAGACGAGATGACGAGGCAGTGAATCACTTCACTGTAACATTGAAATCGGCTTTCAAGCAGACAGGCGAAACGTCGGCCTATCTGCCAACGACGCGGCGTCACCCGGACAGCCTAGAAGTAATGAAGTAGCAGACATCCGTGGCCGAAGTAATGTGCGCGATCTGGGCTGTCCGGGTGACGCCGCGTCGAAGGCTGCGTTTCTGACGTTTCGACCATCTTGTCGTGATCTTCCTCGTATCAGCGTCACCCGGACAGCCCAAATTACGCACATGCATCCTAACCTGCGTTCTCTTTCAGACGAAACTGCCTTGATCTTCAACTCGTTAACAACATTCAGCGAAGTGTGTGTGCCTGGCCCGTCGACAACGCACAGAAGAGAGGAGGGGCTGAGATCTCGCCATTGGAGGGCACCACCACCGACCTTCCGCTCAATGGAGGCAAAACGTCGCGAAGCAACGCGCAGAGCCACGACCCGCGCCGCGGCCCCGCCCTGGCGCCTCGTTCCGCCCTGGCGCTCCGGGGAGGCGCCACGCTGCGATGACACGAGCTTGGTTGTGCGCCTGCGCGAGGGAGCGCCTAAGACCCGGCGGACGAACCTCCACAGAGAAGTCAACACACATTCGCCTTTCGCTTTCCATTGTTCTTTTTTGAGACACACTTCATACCTGGAGCACTATCTTCTGGTGATAATAAAACTGCGCCTAGCGGTGGGCGGACGGGAAACAGCATTTAAGGGGACGAACCGCAGAGAAACAAAACACTGCGAACCATAAACTAAACGAAATGTACGAATTCAGCATTGGAGAAGACTTGCATAAAGAAAACGATACAAAAAATATAATAGTTGGAAGTGTTTATGAGCTTGTACAAGCAATAAGAGAGGCAATTAAAACGAAACCAAATTTTACGAAATTTTCTTACCTAAAAAATCCAAATTCTGATTCTATGATCTCATCATGAACATTTTATTCATACACCAAAGACATTTTCTGTACTACTTTAAAATGAACTATTCTCAAATAACGTAACGTACTAATAACTGCGAAGAACCAAACAGCCCCCAAAATGTCACTGAATCCTTCTCACTGAATACCCACGCCAGAGCATTTCGCATCAGTAAAAAACACCTAGCCCCGGCTTCTCCCGAGCATTATAGATCCACTATACCTTTACCCGGCCATAAACGCTCTTGAAATCTCGAGCGCCGGGAGGTGCGAATAGGCAGAAACGCCTGACCACGCCAACTTCATTACTCTTCCCGTTTGGGTAAAAAATGACTCAAAATGAAATTTTTCGAAATAATTCGCTATGAATTTCGAACACTTTTTTCAAACTGCATTGAATTTTGTTCAAATGCAGCTTGTTTCTACTGATAACCTCACTGTGCGAACAACGTTAGACTATTTGTTTTTAGTTTTATGAAACGTGGGTGAAAAATTCAATGAGTATGCTATAAAAAGCTTTAATGTATCCTTTAAAATATTGGGAAAGTTTTCTATTTTAGATTAACTAATAGAAAAAGGTCTACACCATTCTGCAGCATTAACAGTCTATTTATACTGAATATAAAATTATTTTAATTTGCCTTTGTTAATATTTATTAAGTAACCAATTCATATATTGAATGACATTCGTTAGTAAAGAACATTAGGAAAATATTTTTAAAGACATATCTAGGGATTAATTAGGAGTGGGGTGAAGCCTCACAGAAACACTTATTTCTTCGCAAGGTCGGAGATTTAATTTTTAATTTTCCAAAAAGGCGTAACGCAATTTCTTTCTAAATAATTAAAATGAAGATTAAAATGCAGGCCAACACTCTCTGAACACCATAAATAATTAAGAAGTCCCTTACTACGTTGCATCCTACACAACAAGACCGCATTGCATACTTGAGGAGAATCTATCAGAAAACAAAAGCAATTTTCAAATAATATAGCTCGCCTCTTCAAGTTTTTTCATTGCTCTTCTCTCTATCGGACGTGGATTGCAGACTCCTGACTGGTTTCAGTCTCATAGAATAATTCAGGGTAATATTATGTCTCGGGAGTCATTAAGCGTTTCGTAGCGACTGCGGCTTAAAACGCAGCCTAATTGGCAAACGCTTTGTGCCAGTGGACGCGCTCGCTGCAAAGGAAGCAATCTCCATCAAGAGGAGAACGTTATTCTGTGTGGAACTGCAAAACCTAACAGGAAATCGTAAACGAAATAAATAGCTCTACGGATAAAAAATTATTCATTCAATTTCATAGAATGGAAATAGTGAAAGGCCCTTTAAGAGAAATGAAAACATGAAAATGAAGAAAAAAACCGTCTAAAACATTTTTGAATGTGATAATTTCAAAAGGGAGATCTAAAGAGGAGAAGAGAAAAAGAGATTAAATGGAAAATAATCAATATAAAATTACAGAAAAATAAAATGATCAATAATGATAAAATACTTATATTGGTTTTGTATATAAAACACAATTTTTGTTTCGATCATAATGAAATTGTCTACATTTGTTTTATAGGTCTTGTGGTGTGATAACTTTGGCATTTTTCATAAAATAATAAAAGACGTTGTCATTGTCAACAATATTATTTAATGCAATAGCAGCTTTCGATGGCTTAGCCATCATCATCAGTTGTCTGACATATCCATCAACTCACATCAGACAACTGATGATGATGGCTAAGCCATCGAAAGCTGCTATTGCATTAAATAATATTATTGGCAATGACAACGTCTTTAATTATTTTACATTTGTTTTTCAAATAATTAGAAAATTTTCTATCTACCAAGAGAGATATCGTAAAATTATCTTTATATTCCTTTCCTATTCCTTATATCAAAACTTAAGTGTCCCCCATTTCAGTATTTTGTAAATTGGATTCCAAACTATGAGCTAAATCTATCAAAGATACTGAAAACAATTTCAGAAAAGCCGATCCCCTCCTATTAAATGTAGTTTATTTCATTTCAAAATCGGAATTAAGCTACGCGTAATCGAAGATAAAAGTTATTATTGAGAGTTATCCTGGTGAGCAGGGTGAGGAGACACGTGGCGGGGCGTGGCGGGAAGGCACGTGATCCCGCGGACCAAGGGGGGCTGCCGCAGCTCATAAGCTCGGCCATTCGAATGCAGGAGGCGAGAGCAAAAAGTTGTTCATTCTGATGGATGCGAGGTCGGAAGGTTTGCTTTTGTTGCGCTGGCGAACGCTGCGGCGCGCGCCGCTAGAGGGCATTGCCGCGCATCGTCGTGGACGCCGGGGACGGCGCCTGAATGGGCCGGGCGTAAGATACGATAGGTCAAGTTAGTTTTAAGAGAAAGACCTATTTGTAACGAGAGTCCTCACGTCGATCATAGAATGGATATGAAATCATTTGAGCACGAGAAGAGGCCCTACCATGCCCTTTGAGCATCCTATCAGATTCTACAGACTGAACAGAAGGGGCTACGCTGGAACGCAACCAGGTAATCAGGTGAGTCGGGTCAGCCATGGGGTTGTTAGAATTTTGACAAATATAATGTAAAGATGAAAAATTCAATATATTTATTTTACATAGCTAGCATGAACATCGCAAATACATGGTGTATTTTAAAGGAAGATGTATTTGTTGAAATAGCATTGTTGGCATCACAAATGTTCTCTTTGGGAAAATACGTATGTTTATTCGCGTCTTATTTAGAAGAGAGAAACAAAACGAATACTTTTGTTTTTATATATATTCTTCATATGGTACATTTAAAGTGTCTTTAACTAAATATAGATATTTTGAAGTATATATTTTCCTTATTAAAATTTTTACGAATAAAATAATAGCAAATTATATTATTAAATATGGAAGTATACAATACACTACAAGAAAATAAGTTTTAAAATTAAATTAACAAAGTTTTACAAAGGAAATGCTACCGGGCATTACAGAATAATTATTCTGGACTTGCTAATTTAAAACAATACGAGGCGTACGTGACACAAAAGCGTTAGAGTTCGCAGTTTGAAATTAGACAATCTTTTGGACATAAAAAATTAACACAACACTTTAGATGTAAGAATTAAATAGCCTTTAATCTTTTGCGATTATCAAATTATTTCATAATTTTCCCAATTAATCATAACTGAGAAAATGTTAGAATTTTCGAATAGTACTTGAAGCAGTCAGGGTTCCTGATGAACACTAAGTTGAAAGAGGAGGTTGAAATATTGTAAAATCTTTACAATTGAATTTTTTAATATAACCCTGCAGTCTGCATCTGCGCACGAAAATGTTACACATTTCGCAAATCGTCATATTGCAGGAAACTGTTTTATTCTGAGCGGAGCAAGTTATTACGCGGTGAGAGAGAACGTGTATTACTTGTAATCTTAGCTGCAATTGGAACTCCCTTTAAGACATTTCTAGTTCACTAGCCTATTATCTGAATATATTTCACTAAACTAAAATACGCTAATTTGTGGGACGCGTCATTTTGCTAGGGGCCCAAAGGCGCTGACTCGAGGAAGCGGGGGCGCGAGGCAGCGGGGGCGCGAGGGGAGCCAGGAGGGACAAGCGGCAGCTGCCTGGGGACGCGCAGGCGCCGCCAGGTAATTAATTAGCTGCAGAGGCCCCCCCCCACACACACACAGGGGGAGGCAGGGCAGGGGGAGGCCAGGTGCGGAGCGTGGAGCGAGGGCCTCTCGGCCCAGGAGGCGGAAGGGCGCTCCAGGCGACCAAGAAAGAGCGCAAGGTGAAGAAGGAGGAAAGGACACGAAGGAGAAGGAGGGGAGGATAAGAAGAAGGCGGCGAAGGAGAATTACGACAAATATATATATATATATATATATATATATATATATATATATATATATATATATATATATAGCAACTCTAGTGTGTTGTGTGTTTTAATGTTTTCATGGCTCAGGTTTGCATTTTGGGAAGAGGTTTGACTTCCATTGGTATTAATAGGTATTATTGGTATATAATGTGTTTGCAATTATTAAAATGTACCTGATATATTACGAACTTCCTTCATCATATAATATTCATGTGATATTTCACGGAATTATGAAAGAAGAATTAGTGTTCTTGAAAATCTTAATTGAGCATTCCAACTTTCTCATAACGACTGCGCGCTTTCTGCTTTACGAGAATGAGACACAGAATTTAGTTTTTTTAAATATCTAATACTTAGTTTCTATTAATGTAAGCAATCAAGAACGTCTATAGGATATTTTCAAATTAAAGAATTTGTATTTTTAAATATATTCCAATTCAAATGTTTTGAAAGCCTGTTTGCTCTTTGATATCAAATATGTTACACAAACCTATATGAAATTACGTAGTTTTATTTTAAAATCACCAATAGATACTCGTAATTGTTTAAAATAATTAATATTATTCAAAATATCTATACGACAATTATCCAGTAACACGAAACAAAAAATTGACGATTGTCACTGAAAATAGTCATTATATTGTCATTTATTTTTCAAACACACTAAAAGTCACCCATTATCACTAGTGCACGAAGTTTAATGTCCAAGGATGTCCAGTCGTCTTGATAAAAATTAATCACAACATTATAGAACGCTCAATTTGGTCTCGTATCTTGTAAAAGCGTAACCTGTAGAGTTGGTATAATTAATACAAGCCAGAATTGCTCAAAGGAGTGCACGAGAGCAAAGCGCCGAGCAGAGCGAACAGAGCGTGGGCTGTTGCCCGCCGTCGCCTCCTCGGCAACCAATGCGAGCGAGCCACGTCTGATGGATGGACGAGAGACGCTTTGACTGCTTTGTCATTGGCCGCGCCCCCCCCCCCGGACAGCGCTCGTCGACGCGGTCCAGCATCGGCGCTCCCTCAAATGCTCGCGACCGCACACACTGCAACAGCGCTCTCGTGGCCATTCACGGAAGAAGCATAAAAGCTCATCATGACACAACACTGGAGACTGGTATAATTCGATGACCCATCCAGTTATGTAATAAGAGGATATCGTACAACTTTTTATCAACTTCATAAAAATTTAAATGAATTAACATTTTTGTTTAAATTTGACGATTTATCCAGCGAAAGTGTCAGACACATGTTGGCATAGTATTCCACCGTAATTACGACCTCAACTTGTATTCTATTAAGCTTTGAAAAAAGACCACTTACATCTTTGAGCATACCCAGGTTCAAAGGGGGTTCAAAATATACTAAATATCATTTTCTTAGTTCTCTATAATTAAAAAAAATATAACGGTTATGATTACTTAATATTTTGCTACGCCTTCTATATTTTAAAATTATCAGTGTATCAGTGCGTACATACAAACCATAATTGAGCGCTATACAACACTTCGAAGTAACGCCCTAGCTTTTCTCTAACTCGCCCCCGCCCCTGATGCATTCTGCACATGTCAATCACTTTCGGACTTGTTGTCACAAAATGTGTACATACAAAACCAATCTTCTGGAAATACGTTTTATGTATTAGTAATGTGTATCATAGAAAACCAATGTTCTACTCACTTCAGCAAAATTTGTAGTTTTCTTCAATTACACAAATGATATATTTTGCGTTAAAGCGTAAGCATTGTTTAGTCGAGACGAGATAAGGCAAAGCTATTAATTTAATATTCAACAATTTTGCGTAGAACACTATAAGTTATAAATATTTCTAAGTGCAATTAATTAAATCACCCATCAAAAGCTTAAAGTTTCTTGATTTCTACAAAATTACTCACGCACACCTTCAATCCTCTGCGAGGCAGCGCTGCCAAGTGGCCAGAAACGCAAGCAGAGAAGTCGCGCACAGGGAGTCACATACCTGAAAGAGAAAATACAATTGATAGTCATTGCATCCAAAGCAATTTAGGCAACAGAGAGGATTTGGGTTGGCACAATAAAAGCGTCTTACATTAAGAGATGCGACACCTAAGGTGGAGTAAGGGAACTGTAGACATATCCATGAAGCCTATATTTTAAGGAATTACTACCCAAATATTGAACCAGAAAACCCCAGGAAGGGATGGAGTAAACATTGAACTGCTGAAATATTCTCTCAAAACAATTAAACAACGCCTCTGGCTGTATTAAACTTGTGCTGGACAACTTACAGTATCCCAAGAGAGTGGGAACAATAAACAAGCATTCCAATCTATGAAAAGGACGATCGTTCAAATCTGAATAATTATAGAGGAATTAGTTTGCTAAGCACAGCCTATAAACTGTGCGCTAAAATAATCACAGGCCGACTACATGTAATAAGTCATGTATTATGAGAAGAGAAATCAGGCATCAGAAAAGGAAGATATTGCTCAGACTGTGTTTATATCCTACAGCAAATTATCCAAAAAAGAAGAGAATTCAATCTCCCAACATTTATACTCTTCGTGGATTACGAAAAAGCTTTTGATTCCATTTACAGAGAAAAGTTATGGGATATAATGTATACCAAATGCTATCCTAACTGTCTTTTGAAAACATTAAAATATCTTGATAAAAACGCCAAATATTACAAATAAATGACAAGCACAACAATACATCTTTGGTCAACCAAGGCGTAAAGCAAGGTAGTCCATTATCACCGACACTGTTTAATATGAATTCGGCTATAGAAGAAAGGTGAACATCATCACCCCCTGGAATGGCAACATACCCTTCAAGACTACGCTATTTCAGATGATCCACTACTTGTTGCAGAATCTGAAAATAACTTGCAAATAGCGGCTAACAAATTACAAAAAGTAATGGAGCAATGGTATTGTAAAGGAAATAATCTCCACAAAGTTTTAAAACTTAATGGAGCAATATTATCTTTAGATATCAAATTCCGAATCTAAAACCATGGTTTTTGTTGATCCAGAATATGACAAGTGTAAAATAGATTTAAATAATAAAAAGCTAGAACAAGTGTGCACCTTTCATAACTTAGGCAGCAGTGTGTCATATCTAATAGAAAGTGGTCTTGATGTCTAAGTATATACCAGAAAATGTCGGAACAATAAGAAAAACATTTAGAAATAAAACCCGAAGAGACAGTTAAAACACAATAAAACGCTTGCCGTGCCAGCACCAACCTACGGTCGCGAAAACTGGTCGTTAAGTAGGAAAAAAGAAACATTGAAACTAGCGAAACGACATTCCTGTGAAGTATGGCTAACTATACTTTACTGGATCATAATAAATATGTGTATATACGACGAGAACTAAATATTTTAACCTCCTAGAAAGAGTCCAAAAACAGAAACAAAAATTAGTACCACCGAATTGTTAGAATTAACGACGCCAGTCTCCCTAAACAAATAAATTATGTACCGTTTGGCAAAATTTTCCATGCAAATGATGGTGCCGCCACTGAATAAGAGAAAATCTTAAAGAAAATTATAACATTGCGACACACAAAGTCATATTTCCTAGTACTTTAATACGTATGTTAATATTTTTTATAAATAGTTAAAGCAATGTGAATAAATATCTTGCGCCAAAGTGTCCCGTAATCAACATTATTAATAGATGTTTTAACCTATTTATTAAATGCCATAAAAGTACGCTTTTTATTAACATTTTAAGTACCAAAATTATTTATATTAATAAGATGTGGTGCAGCCGCTTACTCCCACTAGTGAACCATAATTATCCATGAGTTCGGTAGCAGTCACCTACACTTATTATGTCGAAAAAGTGCACTTTCTCGCCGTAACATTTAACTACTCTCTATACTATGTAAATAGAATTAGTAAATTAAAATTTACCGACGGCACTTACTATATCGGTCATGAGATACATCTGCCAAATTCCATGACGTACAATTAACAACAGCAAAATTCATCACACTACGTTTACTAATACTCATACTCAACATTCACAATTTTATATCAATAACGTTACATGAATAGTATTTCTTTGATGCATGTGCAATCCAAAACGTAAATTTATCTTTCTTGCTAACGTTTCTTTTTAAAAAATTCCATTTGCTGTCAGAAGACGTCAGATGTCGTATTTCATGTTCTAATGGAGAAATATATAGTAATTTGAATGGGCATAATACAATAATACATACTGAGCATAATAGCGAAAGGATGTAGGTATTGTAATGGCTTAAAGGCCTTTGGCCTAGCCACATAGGATCAAGTAAGCTAATTTGTCTGTAATAATTACCTATTAAATAAATAAAATAAATTATAATACATAGTAAAGTTCTGAAAAATAAATCGCTAAAAAGCCCGGCACAGTAGATAAAACTTCAGGCAGTTGACATAATTCACACATTTTGAATTCTCTAGTTGAAAGTAATACTGTACGAGCCGTATATTGCCGTAATAATGTAATCATAGCCGTATATTGTTGTACCAAGAACGCTTTTCTAATGATAGAATTTAATTACCAGAGAAGAACATTATCATACAGGCGTTTGTAATCAACACTATTTTGAATTGACATTTCCTGATTTGACAAAAGCGTAATAAATAGCCTAGTACTTACGTTCTCGAAACGGCGAAGTTTCACATTGCTCCAATGTGGCATGGTATACCTCAACTTCACTTGCAGTTTTCTTCCATTTCACTTACTAATGATAAATTATTCCAACAAATATAACACTATCACGTCCAAATTGCAATTATCAGAGCATGTACGTAAGTCACCCGAACTAATTTATAAGCGTAACGAAATAGACTCTCCGCAGTCAAGCAAAGCACGCGCACCAAACGTTCATCGCGATCTAACGGATCTGTTGGAATTCCAAGGCGAAAATGCGTTTGAAATTGCGCCAATCACAGATCACTTCCTTTTGCTCACGCCAAGAGGGAAGGGCGACACGAGCCATTCCCCTTCCTTCCCCCTCTCCCCCCCCTCGCCGACAAATGTTCCAAAACAGTCGACGATCGCTCCCGTCGCACGCCCACCGCTCAAGGCCACCTGCTGATCGCAAAGGGAAAATACCAGAACAAAACACTGCGAGAAGCCCTTGGATGGCAGAAGGAAACTGATCAATAAATTGACAATCACTTACTAGGAATATATGTGACCCACTACTCCTACTACAAACGCCGTATGTAATTATTTCTCTAATAATCTAGAATATCGAACTTTCATCATTTTCCTCAAATAGTTTTAAATTCGAAGAGTATCAGAAAGGGATATATTCATCAAGAAGGAAAGTATTATAATAATACTTCAGAAAACCATTTTAAAGCACAACTGATTACTTTTATTCACACGGAACTAATTTATTTTTCTTTCTTTTTCTTAAAACACCTTTCCCATACAATACTAGGTGTATTACAAAGCACATGTATGTTATTTATTTCTTAAGGCAAAGAAACATATTGCCTTTTTTCTCAAAATGAACTTGGTCTCATTATTTGTGTTACCATTATTTTTTATTGCTCTTTAACTGTATCAAATATTTTGTGATAAAAATTTAAAAGTTTTTTTAATTTTCGCTCTTAAAATCTTGTGTTTCAGCAATTGTGTCGAAAAATGCCAGTAATTGCTGTTAAGGTTTTAGACCGCCAGAGATAAAAATAACACACGCGATTGAAATTCGTAAACCGAGTTGTTCAGAGTAATTTTTGTTTCTCTGTTGCGTCGCGTTAAGTCTATATAACAACATTTTTACGAAAGGAGCAGAACAGTTTAGTAGTAAAATGTAAATTAAATATATTTTTTGTGTAAAATTCTTAATGCTCATTGTACACTAAACAAATTGGCAATGAATAATGAGAATTTTCCGCACACTGCGTCAGTGGGGGCCGCTTCCCCTGTCGTTGGCGCGAGAGATTTCAACAATTTCCCCGAGACGTCGTCGCGAGCAGAGTCATGGCCCCCGGGGACAGCGAGCGGCGCGTGCAAAAAGGGGCTATCTCCCTCCCGAGCTCCAGGAAGAACTTGTGCGCACTACTTGCCCCGCCTCGCACTCTCTTCGCGGGAAATGTACAACTACACCCGCCGGTGAGACACCGACGAAAGAAGGAAACACGTAAAGTTGGACATTTGAATTCAGAAGCTAGGGCGGACTTATTACGGGAAAACTTTAAAAAAATAAATGAGAAACATACTCATCGATTTCTTGCGCAGAATTCTTTTAACAGTCATTTTTTGAAATCATTGATAACAGAGACACATAAATCTGAAAACGTAATGTAGACTAAACAATTTTATTAAAATTTTCTATTAATTTGTCATATCTACCTTCCGAGGAATTATTTTCCTCTTCTTTAGAAGTTCCTTTCAACTTTTTTTTTTTTCATTTATCAATTTCTCTTCTTACTCTACGTAAAAGAAAGGCAAAGAGTTCCAAACATCCGTGATAGAAGCCTTCTATGAATCCCTTGGTGACAAAGATCAGAGTGAGCACAGGTTTCTGGCCAAAGAGCCTGTAAATAGAAACTTAATGACAGTCCGATAGGTATATGAATTTTAAAATTTTATATCATTGTAATTGTCTGGTACACAAAGAACAAAGTAAAAATAAAGATAAGAAGGAAGGTTGCAGAGAGAAAGAAAATAAGTGAAATAGACAAAAATGTGGAGCGTTGTTGGATTGAATAAACGTTGGCGGGCTACCGCATCGAAATTTGAAGTAACAACTTGTGAAGGGTTACATTACGTCACACAGGGGATTGCCAACAGATAACCGTGATGTTTCTGAAAGACAATAATGGAAGGTCTTTAGGTTGTATATAGTATGCGTATTACAGATGCACAAGAAAAATAACACATTTTAAACAACTTTATTTCCAAGGTAACTTCCAAACATGGTTGAAAAATAGTATATTATGAGAAGCAAGATTTACATTAAGATAGTTCACAAGTGAGTCAATATATACTAGAGTAAAAACTGTATTTCACCGTGAAATAATTGGTTATGGTCAGGATAAAACAGTGCAATTTTTTGTTTTTGAAAAACCTCTTTCCTTGTACACCGATTATATGAGAATAGACACACTTTGACCCATTATATATTGATTTTAACATGTTTCTCTGATCACTTTACCAAACTTTGCCTCCATGATTTGGCAGTGGCCCAATCTGCATAATGCCAGTTGATTTGTTTCCCGGGCGCGTAAACTCCTTCGGCTATTAATCCCCTACGCAGTGAATGTTACATCTCGGGAAGTTCGACTGGTAGTGATATGAGAATCCATGTGTGTGGTAGGGATAGTGCCAGAGCCAATGTCAGATGCCGAGTTGCTCCGTGGCCGCGTGTGCAGAGCGAAGGCGTTGCTAGACCTAAAACGCCAAAGTTGCCCGTCATAAGCGCACTCGCTCCCGCCAAGAGTGAAGAGTCGCAAGAAGTTGCGACCAGGACAAACACGCCAAGCCACGCGGTGGCAGTGGGAGGGGGATATCTTCAGCGTTGTGGTGGTGGGTGGCGAGGAGGGGAGGGATGGGAGAGGAGGGAGAGAGAAGCGCCACGCCCCCACACGCCCCCAAGTGGCAGGCGATTTGGCATCAGCGGAGCTACTCTACGCAAGACTCTCACTCCACTCCAATTTCTCATTCCAAACTTGCCTACACGTTCTCAATTCCTGCAAGCGCATAAGACACCACAAAAAGTTTTTTGATCTACATACATATGACATTATAAAAATAACATCACAAAAAATAATGATTGTGGAGGCACTCTAAACACGAATTGTCTCGCTTGATTGTTGGAGTAAGTGCTTTTCAAACGAAGACTCCTATTTTGGGAGAGCTCAAGGCTTCTTTACGACACTTCACGTCCTTTCCCCTCCCCAAATATATTTTTATTCCTAACTTTCAACTTCTGAATGAGAACGTAAGTTTAACTCACTGCTTAACGAGGTTAAAAACATTGCCAACAACGTTCACTGTCCTGTGAGCCATATGAGGTTTACAAAACGTTGCACTCAGGTTTTACAATGTTTGTAAACCACATGTGGGTCACAGATGTTTACATTTTCTACGGCATATATATTTCTACGGCACCTAACTCCACATAACTGCACAGATTTTGTCTTGGACGGTCAGAAAATTCAGCGGGAATACACCGGGACGTGTGTAAAAATAATTTTATTTTTGAGACGATTAAAACAAAACTTTCATGTTTGGAGGTGCGGTGATATTTTAATGTCGAGACGCCTCCGAGCTAAATTCAAAATCGCCTGTTTCTCGCCCAAGAAATACCTCCTTCCTCTGCTAGTTGGTGAAAGGAGCATAGCGAAATTTGCGTGCTCAGACAGAAGAGCGGGCCTGATGGCCCGAGTCTCGTCACGTAAAATAAGGCATTAATTCAATTCAATTCATGTTTTCATAGGGACAGAGAAGGTATTAGAAGGACTAGAATAATCAAATTAAAGTGTTCATTATAAGAAATTGAAGCAAGGAAACTACAATAGATTTTCGTCACTCTTTCTAGCGAGGTAATTTAGCAATTTCTACGCAATATATGACATTAACTGTGAAGTATATCCATAATAACTTTTTGCCTAGTGTCTAGTTTCATGACAAAATTAACCAAGGAAGTGCGTACTATAGATACAGTGCATCGACCTGAGCACAGAACATTTGTTTCGTTCTCCTTTTATCTCAATGGCCATGAACATATTACATTTGCCAGATCTACACGATGACTCGAGTAGTGGCTATAAGTGGGGCTATCTTCATTTTCACTCGCCCGAAGTGCGTGGGCGGAGAAGAAATTAAATACCCCCCCCCCGGGGTCCATAAACAAAACCTCTGCCCAGCTCTGTTGGGAAGCCGAAGTCACCCAGGAGCTACTTACCCTTGTTGCGAGCGCGAAGTCCTGAAGCGCTCCCAGGCCACAGGTTGCCCCTTCCCCCCCCCCGCCCCCCGGTAAGCCCGGTAACTTCCCCGATGCCTCCTGTGAGCGCGGCAGTTCACTTTGCCAGAAGGCGGCGCCGGTTGGCATGCCGCTGAAGAACCTCTCGCTCACGGCGTAATGCGATGGGATTTAATCTGCTTTGCCTCCGTGCTGGGGAGCAGAGCACCCAGGGATCTCTCGTTCGTAACGATGATGTTTTAATAAGCACTGAATCTGCCAGGTGCAAAATATGTGAAGTCCTTTCGTAATTTCGCCCACGCAGAATATCTGATACCAGGACGAAGCGACGCATAGAAAATCTTACAGGCGAATATTGCATAAATCCAGAGCGCAGAGCGAATTGCAAAATCCCGAGGTCAAGACACATCACTCAGGAAAGATCGAAAAGTTGCCCAAGATATTCCATCTTTCAATTCTCAGTTAGCTCCCACCGAAAGAGGCTGCGTGGTTCACCTAAAAACATAAATGAACTTTGTCTCTCCACTCCGTGCACAGACATCCCTATTTCTATGTTGGAATGCCATTTCGCCTGTAACAGAAAACTGAAGCCGACTAAGCTAGCCCGAGTCCGTCAAATGTATCTTCAAATGTCACTGCAGAGCCTTTTACCGGGAGTTTCTAGGGATCAAGTTTCTGGCGGATTTTCGAGTAGCTTTCACAGCCTATAGCGAGAGGAAACAGCACCAGATGCTCGATGGTAGTTTTTCGTGGTTTCTGCCGGGAAAATATGACCAGCTGCGAACCTGAAGCAGTAGCCAAACAAACGGTTACGATTGGCTTGCGTTGCGCGTGCGGCGTCTTCCTTGTCCGTATACTAAACCATTACTTACACACCAAAACACACGTTACGGGACTAAATGACATTAGCGAATTACCGCGCTTCGGAAACGTACTATATCATTCAAACAGAAGCCAAACTGAATCCTTAAGGCCGAACCCAGCATTTTACTCCGTAAAGAAATTCTGCTTCCTCGTTTGAAAAAGTTAGCTAAGAGATGACCACACAAACGAGTGTAAAAGAAGCACGACTTTGGCAGATTTGGGAAATTGGGCCAAAAAAAACGTTTGAAATCGGAAAAATAGAGACTAGCTATTCGTGAGTGTCCGTTTTCGAGTGCCTTCTGCTGAATTTCCATTAGCTCGGAAATAAAATCTTGAAATATAAATAACACATTTCCAAGTGAGTCAATTTGATTACTAAAAAATACCTCATACGATATTGCAGAGCTTGTATTACTTCACTCGTCCCTCCCGTATTTTTTTTTTGTTTGTCTTTGCAACCAATATGGAAACATTTACTTTATGATCTACGAAGTGAAACGCCTCATCTTCGTCCTCGTTCAGTTAGACAACAGCACCTTCTCTAAAATTGGCCTCCAGTTCTCCGAACACCTTTAACGATGGCTTTCTCTTTTAATTGTCAATCCTTAGTATCTAAAATATAAACTGCGACTAAAGACGAAAGAAAACTGTCATCACTAGTGCAATAGTTGAATCGTAGATGTGGGAGGGTGAAGGGGTGGGGCGGGCGGCGACGAGGTCGGCTCACAGGTGTCGGCTGGCCTCCTTTCCCGGAGAGTTGTCCAATTCATAAACGTCCTAAAGTGGCTACTTGAGCGGAACGTTTCGTGGACACGCGTTTAGAGTACTGAATATTCTGTATACGCTGAAGGCAATTTTAACTGGGTGAATTTACATTGTCTGCCTCAGCTAATTAAACAATTATTCGATCAAATAAAAATCTATGACCAATCCGGGGATTCAGCGAAAGCTCGAGTCGCATAGGGGAGTGTGTAATTCGGTTCTTAGCCTTAGCAACAGGTGCACTGCTGTGTCGTGTGAGTGCGAGAGCAGTGAATATCCGCACCGACATCACCTTCTGTTTTACTACAGGAAGAAATAGGTGACCAGAAGAGAATTCCTTCTGAATGGAAGGTCTTTGCCCAACGACACCTCAAGGTGCAATAAGGGACACGTCGTACTTCTGTCTCTCAGCTCCAACCACGAAGGCCGCAAGAAAGGAGAACAGGTTTCTTCCTAATATGTAACAGGAAAGCAATATATCAAAAGCATATAAGCATAAATCTGCGCCAACGATGTATTTACAAAAGCCTGCGGTTACAATGCGTTCATGAAATGTCTGATAGAGCGAGATCTGGATGTGAATTGTTTTCATGGTGGTGAATCGTTAAGTTGCTAGAGACTTGGATTGGGCTGTGTGGCCCCTATTCTTGCTCTCCAACAACCCTGGTCTAAGGCAGCTGAAGTGTTCGTCACGTGCCGGAGGGTGGAGGCGCATGAGTTGTTGCAGTTGTTTGTTGTTTCCTGGGATAATGCACGGCCCAATTAGTATTCCTGGCGGTGAGTGAACAAACGGCGCGAGTTTCTCATACGTGCCCCTTCCTATGCCGCCATTAATACCTCCCTTGCCTCCCCTCCCTTTCTCTCCCATCCCCTCCACTCATCCCCCCTTCCCCCACCCCTCCACTCCCCTCCCCTTCCCTCCCCGCTCTAGGGACCGCGCCCAGCGCTACCTCCGGCAGAAGAAGCTCTAGTGGAGCTGTTGGTAAAGATACGGCTCTTGTAGAACTTTTCGGGTATGACGATTTATGAGCTTTCATCGACCAAACCACCCAGGCGTCCATACACCCGGGACCCAGCCCACGGTCCATACACCCATACAGTGGGCCCACGGGACTTCAGCCGGATCTTCCAGATTTTCTTTCTTAAAGGGAGTCTTGTCTGCCAGAGGTGGCTCATCTCACCTAGTTGTACGTTTAATTGCGGAAGCCCACGGAGGCCCATTTCGGCTGCAAGGCGAGGTTTCGGGGAAAGAGTAAGATCACAGGCGACGCTGTTGGCCAGAAGGGTGAGCCACAACGCAGTGCGCCCATGCGCCACGCGAGGGTCTATCCCCTGCGCCACAGGCCAGCCAGGACAGGAAGGGCGAGAGTTGGAAGTGGATACAAAGGGTCTGCGCGATCCACCTGCCACGGTACACAAGAAAACGCCCATGCCCTAGGCGGGGCTCGAACGCGCGTCCCTTGGATTCCCTTCTCACTTCGGTCTAGGACAATACAGGTGCAGCGCTATTGCCATTGCACGTGGTGAAGCACGCAACGGACACACTGCGCTAATCTGCATCTCAGCGCGCTGGCAGCGCTGACTATTCAAATGCAACCAATCGGTGAATCCGGCAACCTGCCTTAGCCATTATAGCGAAGTGAAATATAACATATTGGAGTGTTTAGCCCTGGTAACTAATTTATTACCCAAACATTAAATGTTTATTGTTGCTATTCATTGCTGCATGCTGAATTTTAAGCCAAGCTCTATGTATTTACTTGGCGCTACAGCCCGTGAACGAGCTCAGGCCTACCGGCGACGACCCTACCTCGCGGTCATGGGTTAAGGGAGTACGTGTGATTAGCACGTAGACATTCCCTACGCCATAATACGGTCTTCTCAACCTGAGAAGTAAATTTTCCCATCGTCAGGCAGCAACATGTACTGGGACATTGCACGGAAAACGCACTCTATTGTTATGATCGACTGAAAATCGAACCCGGGGCGTAGCGCGTAGTGGAAAGCGAGCACGCTGACCAAGGGCTGGCCACGAGCCCTTAAGTCAAGCTGGCAGAACCAAATTCAAAAAAATGGCACATGCTAATAAACCAACTGGTATGATATTTACTACTATTTATACCATAAACGCTGTGCTGATATAACAGGTCAGCATTCACTTTAGAAGAAAGCAACGTTTGACTTAAAAATCAATGGTTAGTCATTTTTCGCACAAAGAATATCTACCCTAAAGGCAGGAGATAATTATTTCTGTCAATGGCAAGCTTGCGCGCCTACAAAATTAGTAAAGGCATATTTTTTAAGTATCTATTGAATTGTGAATTTTGAATCGATAATTAAAGTCTTTTTAATTAGAGAATTCGAATGCAAACAACTGGTTCCGATTTCAGTTTCAATCACAGTTATCATATTTAAAACTCATCAAATTTGTAAGAGATGTTCAAATGTTTTGAAAATGCACTGAAATGTAAATAACGCCCAATATAATCATTGTCAAGTATTTGCAGCTATAACACCAACACCAATTCAAGAGAAATCAAAAGAGACTGTCGCTTGCGTTACTGTAAAATGCATTGCATGAAAACCAGCGTTCACAACATCGTGTAACATGAAACCCATGAATAGGCGTCGACTCCTATGCGCGGGCAAGTGCACAGATTTCGTCGGTGGGATTGTGTGTATTACACAGCAGCGGCCGCCGACGCCAGCGCAGCGAGCGGCCAATTCCCGGAGCGGTAGACGAGGGAACCAATCGCCTCGCACAGCGCGCTTCATCCCCCCCCCCCCGGCGCATCCAAGAGCTCGCGGTTCAGATTTTTTGTATGCGCCCCCACCTCCGCCAATAGAACATCTCTTTTCATAGCGCGCACAGGCCAATTGTCGTTGTATTCCCGCCCAAACCCCACCATCACCCTAGAGACTGACTTATCACAGGAACATGTTAGAATGTTAGAAATTTTGAATGATAATTGTCACTGTTGTCTATAGTATTTTTTTTTGGCGGCACGAAGTAAATGGAAAGTTATGGTTTCGTCTGTTGCTGATATTCTGCGACATTATTTTTATTCATAAATCGTTGATATCTATCTTTTGACAGTGTTATTGATAGTCTATTATACCAATTTCTTGATAGCCTCTTCCTGCTAGTGTTGTTTATAGCCAATTGCTACAACTGCTAAGCAAGAACATTACACATTCACACATAGCAATACCCAAATTCATTGCTATTGAAAGCTTGAAGATGTATTTCCATACCGAGTAAAGGAATCCGATAGTGACCGAGCTCCACCCAGTGGTTTGCTTCCATTCCGTGTCTGGCTGCTCCCCCCTGAAATTCCTACAATACTTTTTGCATTTAGCGTATAAAAGAATGAAACGGGGATGGTCTGAATAGGCTTGTACTTTTGCCTAGACATCGCAGTATAGAGTAATATGGTTGTGTGATGCTGTTCCTCCAATTTGCATGTTTCAGAGTTAGACATTGACAGCGATAATTCAAGCTTGATGCTTCGGCTCCAATGAGTATGCTTCCACTACGGCTTGTGTGGAAACAACCAGTGCTTATTTTGAGAACTTGATTGTGCATTGTATCAAGATCCTTGGAGGCATTTTAGTTAGGAGATCCAAATAGATTAAAATACTGTTGTCTAATTTTGAACGTTCTATGACTTTATCTGTTAGTAGTAAAATATTATATCATCTCTCTTGTCTTTATGAATAGATTTTTAGAATGTGTTTTTTCAGATTCCTACAAGATACTGCGAGTGTTATACTACTCTGGAATGGCTTTAAAAAGAAGGGGAAAATGTCTTTAAGAAAAAACCATATTTCATAAAAACCGGCTTCAACAGACTCTAATTAGCTATTGACTTCACAAAGTTCAGTATTCATTCACAAACTCCCATTATCTTGAGCAAGAACATAAATTGCAGGATCCCCTCGTGTCTTACTGTTTTCCGTTCCATAGCTTTGTCAACAACCATTTTATGCCTCCCAAAATCACCTTTTCCTTTCATTATTCCTCCCTTTAAAGGAATGTCTAAATTAAATCGAGTCGAAGAACAGTGCGAGATTCAGACTACTTCGATTCTCCTTTCCATCGACTGCAATCTCGGCGCTTCTGTGATGTCGCTATCACCTCGCAGGCGCCCAATACAAAATGGGGCAGATTCATCTCAGGCCGTTGTTTCTGCGGCGGAATTTCCTGCTTCTCGTCTTTCTGCAAATGGAATTTAACTGTCGTCAGCCTCATCTTCTTTAACCGGATCTCTCTCGTATTTAGCCCCAGAGTATTTTCCTGACTTCTCTCCTTACAATTAGCCGAGTAATGAAAAGTTTACGCTTTGTCGTAAAGGTGTAGCTTCAACCGAAACTACCGTTTATTCCTGCGTTACGAGTCGGCGGGGGTGGGGTGGGGAAGGTAGGGGAGGCATCTGCGAGCCCCGCAGCGCGCTCTTCTTTTGTTGGCGGCGCTGTGCATGAATTCGGAATCCGCGCAACGCAGCGGCCGTTCTTGACCAATGCGACTGTTTGTGGCGCCTTATTGCGCCGGCGTTCGCAGGCGGAAGCAAAAAACCGACACATTGCAGATTTTATGAGGCTGCCCCAGCCCCCTGACAGCGGTTTAAAGAAGAACTGCTGCAGGAGGCCGAGATTCCAAACACAACTGGGCTCACGGGCAACGGCTGCCTCTCAATATATAACATAACATAATAATGGGAAAGATATTAGACAAGTTGATACATTTATTTTCTAAAACCAGAAAACAGTGTATGTGATATACGTGGAAAAGTAAAAAGTCCGCGTTTTCTCCAGTTCTAGAACCCATACTTCACCCTTTCACTGCACTGTATTCAGTTGAATGATGCGTAATGATCAGTACATCGAGATTAACATTTGAGAACTAGACATTTTCCGCAATACAATATTAATTTTAATCGCCAAATGAGCTACAGATTTGTTTTGTAGAATTGCTGATAAAATAGCAACCATTCGGCTCCCATTCTTCGTCCCTGCACAACTAATCACAAATTGAACTACTCCGACCACAACTGAACACTCACTACCATTTAACTCCGACGGAAAATATTTGAGAAAGAAACTATATTTTTGCTGTAACAACTGATGATACTCGAACTTTTTTTCCAACACTGAAAGACCTGAACTTAGAAACTGAATTTGTGAACCTCTTTCAAGACGTTGCCATGTAACCCTAAATAATTGACCGATGTGACATTTGCAAGTCTTACGCCATGGGAAATGGGAACGCAGTGTTTTTGCTTTAGACACACCATTACGGGACGCACCCGATTTTTTACTTATCGGGTGACAGTTTTTAGGGTAAAACGTATGTCAGTGAAAACTCACCGGTTTCAAAACGAGTAGTTGGTTTGAAGTGGCATTGCTAACTCACTGGTAACAGAAAAAATAAATTCAATTATTATACTTGTAAATATGTGGTTCATACTCATTTAATATTTATAACCTAGTTTAACAATCAACAAAAATTAAAATTGGAGTGTAATTTCAAAGTAACTATCGTTATACGAGTAGAATCTTGCATGTTTTTTTACATGACATAAAACAAATGTTGTGTGTCAATTGTGGGTGACAATTGTAAGTCTGTTTGTCCGCGCTAATTACAGCAATAGTTAACCCAAATGCAGGTAGCTTTTCACTGAATCACAGTATTTTGACAGGTTTAACTTCGGACTTCTTTAGCTTATTTTCTGGTAGATAAACAAGAAGACTTGTTTTTCTTAACACAAATCTACAGTTCTATTACTACCACAATGAAATTTGTATTAAGTAGAATTTTTCCCTCGATATAACGTGATTAGATTAATTAGATACCCAGCCAATGGGGTATACTTGAGCTTGTCACAAGTAAATAGTTTACAGTTGGAGAGCAGTTGCCCTAAAAGGGACCAATTCTGCTTTGCCGCCCTAGACCCTGTGCGCATGCGCACCCGCTCTGAACTCCCGAAACCGCTGCCCACAAGCAAGGCAGTGAGCTGGGTCTGGAGGCCAGCTCTAAATTAAACAAGACAACGAGTATCACTACAACAACCGCTGCGAGTGCTAATGTAGTTAGCATCGAAACATGCCCACCCCTTTTCCTCCTTCTCAGCTGCCATGTCTCTCCACGTCGGAGCGAACGACGAACTGGAACGAACAAACATACACATTAAAATACTTATCCTCTATAAAACAACCTCAAACCAGAGTTTGTTACTTAATTTTTTACGATATTTTTTATATACAGCAGTTTCTCGATAATTTCTCTTCTTCTGTATAGCCAAGATGGTTGAGTTTTATAGAGAGCTATTTCCAAAATTCTACTTTTTCGGTCGGAAAACGCCAATTTGTGAATGGGCGGAATAGGAATGCATCTGCGACAGCGTGGTCTTGTCAGCGGGCTTTCAGAATTGCAGTGCACTCGCCATTCGCAAATTGTTTGATTCCTGAACTGCGCTCCAAGCCTTGGGAATGAGCATTATGTTCCTGGGGCATTCAGGCAGCGAAATTGAAAAAAAAAACATGTATGCAAAAATATATCCTTCAATCGGGCCCTCGGCGCTAGCAGGGGTGAAGGCTGAGCTGTTTGCCGAGCGTCGTCACGAAGCGGTGTGATCCGCACTCGCTGTTGAATGGGTCCAACAGGTTGGCTTTGCGTCGCCCATCGCCCCTAGACAAAGGGCGAAACCTCGCGCAGGCAGGCAATCGGACTGCCCTCTCGGCTGAACCAACACCCACGCTCTTGATGGCGCGCTTCGGAACGGAAGCTCACGAAAGGCCGTCCTCTTTATTCACACCCTTTGAGTAGTGTGCTTCAGGAGCCTATGTACGACCAGTTAGTTCTTTTGGTTAATGTTCAAATGCTAAAGTGTCTTTTCATGAAGTTAGTGAAGTTTTTATTATATTTCTCAACGACCCTTCAGGCCTTCTATATCTGAAGATTCAGATATAATAAACAGTCCTTTGACCGCAATAGCTTCGTAATTACTAACGTAAGCAACATATATCGCAAATTTTGAAAGTGAGACATTTATTTTCTGCTTCTACTGAGCATACAGTGTACTTTGTGTACCATTGTGCGAAAGCTAATAATATATTGACATTATTTCATCCAACACTCTTAAACTCAACAAAGAAGTACTCACTGTAATCAACAACAAATTCGCAATCTTGGCCAGTCACAATATTCTTACACTCTGTTCTTCACACTTATACAGATATAGTATTAAACAAATTAATTATATTAGGAACTTTTTATGTTAATTTTGTCTAATATTTGAGTATCTTGATTTGGTGAACAATAATACAAATTTTAAATATTCACAACTTGCAGAGTTTAAGAGAACGGAAACCCCTGCATACGTCGTGCTCCAATTTTCTATTTTCTATTTTCGGAAAGGCAATTCCTAACGCGCTGTTTCCGCCGCAGTGTCAATGCAGATCGTAGCGCCCCACACGGATGAGTGCAAAAGTGCTCAAGTTCGCCGGCAGTCGCCAGCGTTCCGCGCTTCGCCATTGTCTGCTGGCGTTCATTTCCGGTCTGCCGCAGATCCCTTCGCTTTCCGGGAGGTGGCTTCTCCAATCGGGCGCTACATCCACAAGCGAATGTCCAATATGCATGGCCAAATTGAAACGGATGTGATCTCTCGGAGGCTTACAGGAAGCCATGATTTAACTTTTTAAATCTCCCTCTTTATTGAGAGAAATTTCACATATGCCTAACAAACGTATTATATTTATGATAAATCAAAACGTATCTTCAGTTGTACTATTTTTTTCTTTCACGTATACATACGTATATGTGGTGTAATATACGTAGTATAGAGAAAGTTAAGTAATAGGGCGCAAGAAATCGGCGGATTTTCGGCAGAAAAAAGTTCATTGCGGGGCTTTGATAACAAAAACGTGGATAAATCCATTTTCAAAATTAAAAATTACAATCCTCTATCATGTGGTGTAGCCAGAATCCCTGTTTTGTGAGTCCTTGACGTAGATAGATGGCAAAACGTCTGTCCCTCCTTCTCTGAACACTACTACCGGCTAAACCATACTTAGGATTTTTTTCCAAATTGAAGAAACCCCTGTCCTCTGGCTCGAGTCGAAGCTTTGAGACTTAAAATATTGTACTTTGTATTTGGTTCTTTACACAAAGTCCCTGGACCTTTTCTTCATTTCCTCGAAAACGATTCCCATTTTTTCTCTACATTTCTTGTAAAAATACAGAAAAATACAGTCGTAAAGATAGCATAGGTAAGATTAACTCTAAGTTTTCAAAAATTGCAAAAGTTTGAATTTGTCGGCGTCCTCCTACAGCAACAAAATTGAAAACAGAGATTTTTTCAAACAATTTTTTTTCCATAGACAGTCCTTTCATTAAGATAACATACATTTTTTGAAAATTTCACGCAATATTGTGGCAACACGTGCAATTTTTAAAATTTAACATAAACAAGATTTTCTCAAAAACAACTCCAATTTTTTTCTACACTTTAAGTCGGGATAGTGCTAAATGTACTATATAAGATGGAATAAACGTCTATTCTTTTGTTTTTCCACATATTACAAAAATGTAAGATTTTGATTTCTCTCGCATCTAATATCTATATTACCGGCAATTTGTTTCCTATATTATATTGATGAGTACATGTGCTTTAAATACTGTTATATAAAGCTTGTCGAAAACAAAATCGTTTTCTGTGAAAATAAACTTAACAATCCACATTTTCAGAAATGCTTAAACGCCATTTCTCAAAACTGTCTGCACATTTTTTCTTCAAACTTATTGAACGGACAGTGCTAGTTGCACATTTTAATATGACGTTAGGTTCATTTTTTTTGTTATTACAGATTTTTTTAAATCTCTTACGCCCTAATCTGCACATTTCCAGCAGTTTGTGAAAACTATTGTATTTGTGAGTGAATGTGCTTGAAATAACTTCTAATAAAGATTTTTAAAAATTCAAAAAAATTCTGAATAAAAAAGAGCTTCAAATGTCTTAATTTTCATTTCATTGCTTAAACACCATTTCCTTGAAACCTCTTTCAATTTTTTGAAGAAAATTGCCATACAGTTACTCTTCTTAGTTATTTTTAAAATACAATTTCAGTTCTACTCTACGGAAAACGAAAAATTAAAAACATTTCAAATAATGATTTTTGGGCGGCGATAGATGGCATCTGCCAGAGTATGTGGCAAGTCCGAAGAGCTATCTGAGTCCAAAGAAAATAGAAAACTAGTACGAGAAATGTGCGCTACTTTGAAGCTCCACTTGTTATTTACATGCAAGATTAAATCCAAAATTGTCAGGGGAGAACCGAAATACTTTAGAGCAAATGTCAAGTGTCGAATCCACTTGATTCATTCTCTGATGATGAATTTAAAATTATTTTACTTCGTATTTTGTAAAACCTTTTCAATTGAGGTACTAAATGACTTTCGTTGCGGTAGGAAACAAGTAAAAACGTCATTTGTGAGTTCGCGCCAAGAGCTTCTGGTCGGTTGCGCCGCTAGAAATAAATAAGTCCACAAATATATATTTTACAGATGGATCGTTCTCTTCTATCGTTCGCGACTTGCGGTAAAGTAAAAACGTCTATGAAACAACAAAACTGTGATGTAACTGACTTACCTATTATGCTCTAAAACTTGTACTTACTTCCTAGTATTTTGCTCTATTCCATAGTTTGGTCTACATCCATTACGCTAAAGACACCGTCGGAATACATATACCCACTAGCAAACTTGTGTGATGAAGGGGCATAAAATAACCTGCAATGTCCCACCACCTTGGGAGTTTTGCGTGGGCGTTTAAGCAGAAGCAAAGGACGGCCGAGTGAACCGCCTCAAAGGCAGAGGGGACGGGGAGCGTATATCGCGTGGGAATAAAGGAGGAACGCGCGGCGCCGCTCGCAATGGATCGCCCTCCCCCCTTTCCCTCAGACAAATGAACCGCACCGCGCGCATGTTGCCGTGCGTGGGCAGGGCGCGACCGCACAGCGCGATTTGCTGCAACGGAGAAATCGCCTCGACCGTGGTGGCGCTACCACATTTATGTAATTTACCAGTATTTGTATACGAATGGCTATCTGCATCTACAATACTTTCAAGTACCGTTACAAGTTCTACACGATTGTCAAGTCGCATTGTTTCTGTTATTAACATTCACTGCAGTAATCAAAACGTTTAAGAATTACCCAATAATTAACCCATTTCAACCTTATCGCAGTAATAATATAGTAAGTGTTAGGTAATATAATAAATGGTAAGTAATATAATAAGTGGTGTGCCATTTATATACGTCTCACTGGTCAGCCTGTTATTTCACAGTTCACCCAGTAGCTTGTTTGCACCTGTTGATTCCTGCCAACTTTCTGCTCTGTGACCGTCGTCTGTCAGCTGTTCGTGGTTGCAGGCGGTCCCGACGGTGGGGGTGGGGGAGGGGAGGAAGTGGGAGGAGGCTCCCGCGGGCGGCCGCTATGCGCCCTCTGTTGCCCTGAAATCAGGTTGCTCCAATCGCCTGCCATTCGTCGCTTCTGCGCCATGCCGCCACAGGTCTCTTGCAAGGAAGTATTCACGATCAAAATTTGAATCTCTCTTTGACTTTTCGCGGCGGTGGATTCTAAGCAGGTGCGTGTAAGTTCTTGATTTTACCTAGATATACTTAGTAATATTTGCGTAAGTGTAGTTACATTAAACAAATAGAATAGTTGCAAATTGTTGTAACAGGTGAACTGAAAAACAAATTCTTTAGTATTCATATAAATTCGATGAATTATGCCGCAAGTGCTATTGATGAATATCGCCATCTTGTAAATTACCAGCAGTTTTCTTCAGGTGAGAAACATGTTCAGTTTGCCTTCGTAAATTTACGTGAATGTTCTTGAATTACAGTTAAATGGTTGTAAAATCGGAAATATTTGGAACGTGAACGCCATATTCATTTATTTGCATCCGTTTATTTTGACGAATCGACGTACTCATGCTGTCCACTTACTGATATCCGCCATTTTAATATTACCGGTGGTTTTCGTCAGGTGAGTACCACGAAGCAGGTACATAGATGAATTTACTAAAATAAGTACACTTGAGTTAAACCCTCGTTATTATGAAAAATGTTTGCAGCAGGAATAATTTTCTTCCTAACTGACTACAAATGCGGTGTGCTCGAGCAACGTTTTCACAGTCGTATGTTCTACAAAATAATTATGCAATAGCTTTCATTATCACATATTATTTCTGTGATTAGCTATCACATATTGTGTCTGTGATTCGAGAAATACATCGAAAAAATATTATTATGTAAACTCAATAATACAGTAAACCGTCGTTAGTATTGTCTTAACACGAATTTTGAAACATGAAATCGATTGTTTCGTCCCCTTGTAATCCGTGTTAACTAGGGTTCCATGTGATTATAGTGTGTGGATTGTTCTGAATTTGAAGAGCCAGGAAGGGTGTGATTGGGGTGAGGGTGGTGATGCCGGGATCACTTACAACAAAAGAACGATTCACCATCATTTATTTTTACTCAGCGTTCCAGATATCTTAATATTTTGTTATTAATGGCATTACAAGTAGTTTTTTGATGTATTAGTTACATTTTTATGTATTAGTTATTAACATTGTTCATTTGATGCTATGATGGATCATGCAATAATTGATGTGCTCATTGCTTAGCTAATAGAAAAAACCTTCTGTTGTGAGACTCGACTGGTGTAATGTGTTCCAGGTGTGAGATTGGCGGTCCAGGATGTATCGGGAGTGAACAGCAAGGATGAAGTTGGTAAGTCACTAAACAATTTCCGTTTGTGTTGCAAACTTCAAACTTTTTCGGTGTCATTATGCTATTACGATATTGAAGATATGAAATTGTTTTCCTTAACAAGATATGTTCAATAAGGTAAGGTCATATAGAAATGCTCAAAAAATATAAGTAGTAATCTGGTAATTTCCGCTTGAAGTTAATGCAATTTCTATCATAATTATTTCACAAAAACTGTTTGGAACATTTTCTTTAAGTTATTTCCGAAGATATGGCAAAAATGTTTAAAAAAGCACAGATCACCATTTTGTTGAATAATCGAAAATTTCCTAAGTTAGAAATACGCGAGAAAGGATGTGCTGTTTAAATACCACCAGTTTTATTTAGGTATCTGGAGGTGTACCACACATTTCCTGGCAAAAATGTTTCAGGTTGTTATTTCATAGAAATATTGTTTTGTCACTACAAATGTTTTTTTTCTCAAATAACCAAGTGAAAGTGCATTTGTTTGGTAAAAAGGTTACTTAGAAGAATTATATGAGATTACTTTGTGAAAGATTTTTAAAATATTAATAATTATGTAACTGCATCATTTTATAAACAAAAAATTGTCAAACTTTTTCATTACACTCTTTCATCTTTATCTCTAACAATAGTTGGCCACTCACAGATTTTGGAATAAAACTCATCAACAACGGCAGTGGAGATATCATTGAATTTTTCCCACCATCAATTTTCTTTATGTTGATGACTGCACCTTAACTAGGTACGCTCAGGAGGCCCAGAATATGTTGTTGTTGTTGTTGTTGTTGTTTTCAAATTAAAGCTATGCGCAGTGTCCATCAATGAATGCTTTCACTTTTACTTCAGCTACACTTTCCTAAGAATAAGTAAACTCTACATAATATAGGTGTTGTGGTGTGATATCTTTGGCATTTTTCATAAGATAATTAAACAACGTCTTTAATTATTTTATAAACTCTACAAAACTCGATACTGCTTTAAATTTTGGCTTGTTCTCCACTGGATTAGTCGTGTCTTGTGTCCCAGTTGATACAACAGGTTTTAAAATCAAACTGAAGCCACCATTACTAGAAATCCTTTCCTTTTTTACTTCCACTTGGAACTGGTCATGAGTTTCACTTGAATGCAATATTAATTCTGTATATTGTGCTCTATTCATTGTGAAAATCTTGTCTTTTTAATTGTTCCGTGATGAATGCTTGAAATCCTGGACCCATGGAATTAGGAGCATCTCAAACTCAGTCAGTTGGGCAACACATCCTGGAGTTGAGGTATTCACCGAATATGAACGACAACCTTCAACATCGTGTGTCTGTTCATGCTGCAATTAGGATTTGTTTTCTAAGAATTAAATGGCTTCGCTCTTCATTAGTAATTTGTGTAGTAACTTAATTTGGAGTGAGATAAGATGAGGTGTTTCTCAAACGACTGATTATTTTGTCAATTAAACAGCATTGAATGTACTGATTATTTATATCCCAAAAATCCCCTCAATCTTGTTAGAGAAGAAATTATGTTAAGCTAGTTATAACTGAAGAACATAAGTTCAAAACATGCAAAATCGAAGTTGTTAGGCTCATTTAAATTAATCGGCAATATGTAATATCACAATGGAAAATATTAAACACGGCGTTATGCCCACTTCAAAGACTTGGGTTGGAACGTGAGGCTTTGATGCTGTCGGGCGTGACGCTGGAGAGTCTGGCCCGCAGTGATTTGCTGTCAAGGCGGTAGCCCCTGGGGCGGCGCGCTTGTTGGCAGCGGAGTCGCCATGGTGGGGAGGGTGGCGGTGGGGAGGAGGGGAACCGGGGCGGTGGGCGACGGCAGCCGCTGAACCTTGGATATCCCGACTGCTCCAACGGAGCGAACTTTTCACTTTGCGCATGCTGCGGCGGGGCTCGCAGCAGACGTCATTTGAATCTCTTTGGGCTCCGGAATCGGCGGTCGATGGAAATAGGCTGGCATAAGGCGTGCTTGCTGTGTTTCTAACTGCAGTTATTTAATTAAATTAAGTAATCACATAATATAGTAGAATAATTGTAAAATATTTGTAAATTGGTGATCGCGAATTAAGCTTATAAATTCATTCGTATTCATTGAAATTTTATGAATAAATGCACTGGTACCACTGATAACGGATATTCGCCATCTTGAAATTTACCGGCAGTTTTCTTGTAAGTAGTAATGAAGTGAGTAATGAAACAGTGTGTCCTTGTTATTAAAGCAATTTACATTTAATTTATAAGTATTTTATAGTGATTAACAAAATCTCAAGAACATAATTTTCTAATAAATATACAATACGTTTAGTGCTGGTTCTATGAGTAAATAGTTTCTGTACAACAATATTAGTAGTTACACAGTTTAGTATATTTAATTGTGGTAATTACGTTAATATTTTGATTACGTGCATTAGGAATGTGCAAATGGAATGATTTGTTTTCCATGAATTTGCCTTTAATGGTAATTGTTAGTTATTATGTATGTGTAATAAGCAATATATCATCATATACAAGTGTTTGTGGTGAGTGCTATAAATGTAATGCTGTTTATGTTATGTAAGTGAGCAATGTTGGCGTTTCAACAGTGTTGTAGGTTTCCCAAACAAAAGGGACGTTCTTCACAATTTCAATATATTGAACTTTATTTTCCCAATTTAAAAGGTATTTCGTAATGTCCAATGAATGTTGATGTAAATAATGAGCTCGTGTGTGTGTAGGTGATTACTTAGCCATTGCCTATGCGAAGGTGTTGAACTAATTAGTTTCGGAGAAGGAGAATTTGCATTTGAACATCCCGTTACATGTTTTTGAAATTGTTTTTTAATTGTTAGCTTGATACATGTTTATTGTAATGTCAATATCCCTTCCTTGTGTGTCGATCATTATACTGTAGGAAATTGTTTTGAATAAGTTGAGTGAAATTACTAGTCCAAAAACTGTTGGCTTGGACCCAATATTAAATGTATATGTGAAAACTCTCTCTATGGTACTCCTCCTCACTCAAGACTGTGGAGAAGTAAATCTACGTCGATAATTAGACAAGTTTTTTTCATTGATGTAAAATTACAAGAACTTAACAGATAGAAAGCATCTTAATGAATCTGATGAAGTTGTCATGCATCAAAAGTATTATCGTGTATCACAAATAGAACATGACATTCAAGTCAATGGAATTAAATTTTCAATTACTATTTTAAATAATGTTCCAATCTCATTCCACTATCACGCATAAGAGTATTTAGTTGTTGAATACGTTCTAAAAGATGTTAAGCGCCATACTTACATCTGAGAGTTTGCAACATAGTATGCATAATCTATCGTTTTCTTGGAGGTGTTTGTTTCTCAAGTATTTTGAAATATTTTAAAATTTCCAAAATATAGTCTTAATAAAACGTTATTTCTTTCTTGTACTCGAATTTTCTCTCGTCTTGAAACTACTCGAGAACTGTAACTTCATTTGTCTGCATACGTGATACCGGCGCGAGTTGATTGAAATCTATAATGGAGCAGACAAAATCAACTCTTACGACAACATAGATGAAGCATTCTGCAATTTATAATTGGAAGATATATTAACTGATTCCTCGTTTTACGACTTTATTTCTATAATCAAACCTAGGATAGCAATCAAACAGCTCTTTTGAAATATTAAAATAATTGGAATTCTTCAACAGGAGTCGGTCCATGAAATATAATTTACTCACACAGCACCTCCTGAACAATTTGGAATTTGTGGTCGTTTTAGAAGATGAAAACAATTGTTTTTATGTAATATAATTGCAAAAGGATACCGGAAATGGACAGAATTAACTCCCCTCCTCCATTTCTCTTCGCCCGACCATCTGCAGCAACTGACAGCCGCGCCTTTCCATTGCTTAGGCCAGGACGAGTCCGCACTCCATCCGCCGGTGTCTGTGGAGGGGAGAGCGAGAGGCAGCGGCGGCAGCGGAGTGCTGGCGACGGTGGTGAGTCAGTCAAAGATTCTGTTTCTTGTTTCGGATTAACTGAACAAATTATGACGTTTGAACACATTTAACCCAGGTTAATGTTTCTTTAAAAAAACATAAATTATAAATGATTACGTTATGAATCTAGTCACTAGTTATAAACTTTCAATTTTTTTTGTTAGTTTTTCATATGTTAACATTTCATCCAGCATTGTGCATCTCTTCTCTGGTAAAATAGTGTAAGTTAATAGATAATTAGATAAATATTTGTGATTTCTGCAAGTAGTTTTTTAAACCAGGGGGCAGAACATTAGAAATTACATTAACTTTTTTACTGTCAGATGAACTTTTCAACATTAAAATTATGAAGTAATCTGTATAAATGTGTTAAAACTCTGTTACATTATTATTATTATTATTATTATTATTATTATTATTATTATTATTATTATTATTATTATTATGTTATTATGTTATTATTTAATCTCGTCTGTTTAATACGATAATGCTTTTTCACTTCTCGCCACACTACGTACTTACGTAATAATGAGAAACAATAGTATATCTTCGGCAAAACTTAGTAATTTTTCGGCAGAAAATCACGTGGTCTAGCGCCTTGATGACATTTTTTTGTAAATGTAATGAATTCCCCACTTCCCCCTTCTCCGCAGTTCATCCTGCCACCTGCCGCTTCTCCCACTCTTTCCTTCGCTTTCCTCCTCACACCTGCCATCCACACCTCTCTCCTCCACGAGACTGTCACTTCCACTTTGCCATCCTTTCTCCCTCGCCCCCTACCGCAGCATTTCCTCTCGCTCTCCTTCCCGCCCTTTCCTCTCTCTTCCCCTCCCTCCCCTCCCCCATCCACCGCATGGTGCAATTTGGGCGCTTTCACGGGGACCTTTTTAGCGGCGCGGCGTTGCCGATTTTGAAAGCGGCGTTGCGGGGGCGGCGTTTGCAAGCCCGAGATGCAGAGGGCCTTGACTCTCAATGGTGTGCAGCATCCCAAGTCGGAGAAAAAACGAAACATTTTCGTGAGGGAACAGCATAATAGGGCGTACTTTTGGTTCCTGCCTGCATTTGGGAGGCCCTCGTTCCGTGTACTCTCTTACCCGCCCGCTACGCTCTCGTTTTATTTAATTTCGACGAAAATGCGTGTCAGCTGTTACGTTTTGAATGATGTTGGCAGCGAGTTTTGCCTCATCAAAAACTAGTGAATTTTATATTTTCTGGGTTTGTAAAGACATTTTTTTATCGTGATGTTCGTCAGCTGCTTTCATTCAGAAGCAAATGTATATTTTCCTATTTATTCACGGTATAATTAAATATTTCATTCCTTTGTTTTTGATCGCTGTGCGTTCAATTGATGTGCTTGAAGTAACGAGATGATCTACGCCAACCACTGCAATCATCTCACTACTGCTGCGTAAATGTTAACACAACAAATCCGGCGAAACGAGTCTCCCCTTGATGCTAACACCAGGTTTTCGTACATATGAAGAACTAAACAGCAATAACATAAACCAAACGTTCACCAAAAGCATGATATTAACATTTACGAAAAGCAAGAGATTTTCTTCGTCTGGTGGGGATTATTTTGTAATGTTCTGTACTTAATGGATAAACAAGAATCGGATATTATAGTTGTGACTAATATTAGTTAAACGATAATTTTGTGGTTGTTGAAATACTAGATTTGCGTTGCAGTTATTATTATTTTTATTACAAACACTATGAATACAATTTGAAAGCTCTATTTTACATATTCAACAAAGAGATCCATAAGAGTAATCAAAAGAACAAACTATTTTCAATAATGTGCAAAACCATTGGAGGAATAGAGAGAATTTGAAATACATATGATCTTTCCTTGAATACGTTCTCATATGGAAAAGGTAGTGTGGCAATCGCGAGAGCAGCGGTTTTTAATTTGTATTGTACTGGTAGATAGGAATTAAAAAATGTGTTCTGGGTTATTTTGAGAATGTCTACGTTGTTAACTTTCCAGCCTGAAGACACGAATTTACGGTCGCATTGATTTCGAAAGTAGGGAGGGAGGTTGTGGGAGGCGTTTGATATAATTGAAGACAACGTGATGGGAGGAAAGGTCCAAAATCTTTCCATCAAGCAGACAGTGTGTCAGTGCAGTACGTGCAATTAAGGGGAGAGGAAGGAAAGATTGCACAAGGTTCGACGCTCGTTTATTAGTGCACTGCACCAACTTTTGTCTGGTAATAAGACTACAAAACACTATCGATCAAAGCAGTCGTCTGCTAAAATTCCCCTCCAGTTAGTAATAAAACTCGGTCTAGCTATCTAGCTAGTGTTGAAATTCTAGCTAAGTGTCGGGACCCAAGCCTAGGTACTTCCGGTTTTGAGGCACTGCAGTGACAACAGTGGGTGCTCTGTGTTACCTTCCCCGGTTTGTTGCAAGGAATTTGTACAACTTTATAGGGAACAGTTCACCTAAATAAAACAATTATTTATTAATTATGTATGGTGTTCACGAGCTCGCAATATTTTATATTTTACAGGATTTACTTACACCTATTCATAAGACAACCTTCTGATATAAATAACAAAAGTAAAAATATATTCAAGAATCTCCGAAAAGACAAAGTTTCAGAATAATTTTAATAGATACGTTAATGTTTTTTAGATACGTTAGAGTTTTTTACATAATCGAATACAGCTTACACTGTTTGTCGAAGGCATTAAATTGTCATTCCGGCACTTACCGAAACATTCGTCTCTAAGAGAAACATTCACGGGAGAAGACACATGTGCGGGAGAGATTTTGTCTTTCGTCGCCGTTACATACAATGCATTTTATTTAACTATTCCGTTTTACCCATTTTTTTTTAATTTTCTCGCCCACCATTGGAGAGCTTCTCGAAGGCGTTTGCGTGGCTTCGCTGGTCCCTGGTGGCAGTGGCGAGGGGTGCGTGGGGCTGGGGAGGGGGCCCCGGAAGCGGCGAGGGGAAATGCATTGAGCGCCACAATGCGATGCGCCTCACCACCACCGCTAACGCGCGCCGCCGCTCTCGCCCCGGGCGACGGGCGACGGTCCGTGCAGGGGCGCCTCACGCAGCGAGACAATAGGGCTAAAACAACACAACCAATTTGCCCCACACTATCACGATAGGCAACTTATATTTTCCGCATACCACGAACTTTCAGGGGATGAAAATTTAAAAATTAAAACAAAAAGAGAATTATGTGAGTTGAAGGAAAGAGGAAGGAAATCATTGTTGAATAGCTTATTGCATAACTGACATCTCACATCAATAAAGATGACTAGATTTGCTGATTGCGGATTTGTTCCAAATTATTATTTTATACAGAAAATTGTATTTTAAATTCTCTAGAAGACATTTATGTAAACAGCAAGAATAATATTTGTCAAAAATGTTTTAGCGCTTTTTGCACATTCATCCCGACGAGATCGAACTGAAACACTGAAACTAACGGTTCAATCAAATAACTTTTTACTCTTTTAAATGTTTGTACGTCAAATTATTATTTATTATTTAATAATAAACGGTCGATGTCATTTATTTTACATTCTATTATAATGCAATTGAGGTAATAACAATTTATAATCATAAATAACACTAAGATTATAACAGACAATTAGAAATTACCACAGTGTAAATAACTACATTCTATATTTTACAAGAACTAAAGAAAAAAATTGTATTGACGTATTAATAAATTCGTGAAAAATGGAATCGTAAGTGATTAAACAATGGAGATGGTCAACCCAATTGTATATGTTAACTGTGGTGTAACTGTGGTGTCCAAAATAAATGAATAAAACAGTTAATTACATTCAATGCAATAAATTTTGATAATTACTTGTAAGCTTATGACCTAACGGTCAAAAAACAAAAAGAATTAAACGAAAGTCACGACATACCACTAGTCGGTGTGAATGTGTTTCTAAGCTAATGACACGACACGTGGTCCAACGCAAATGCGGCTGAAATGCCGCGAGAGCGTTCGGTGCCGAGTGGGGCGAGCGCAGTCCTTCCCCGCCGGCGCACCTTCTGCCGCGGACGAGGGCGGAAAGACTTCTCCCCTCCCCTCCCCTGCACCAGGGCGGAGGGGAGGGGCAACAGTCCCCGATGCTGAGACGCTCGTGGTCGGAATGGGATCACTTCGCATGGATCGGGGCGGATCGGGGCGGATCGGGGCGGATCGGGGCGGATCGGGGCGGATCGGGGCGGATC
>BOPP01000188.1:441660-474233 GCA_017312745.1 Gryllus bimaculatus | reverse complement strand
CAATTGCCGTGTCTGCCGCAGATCCCTTCGCTTTCCGGAGGTGGCTTCTTCCAATCGGGCGCTTACATCCACAAGCGAATGTCCAATATGCGATGGCCAAATGTGAAAACGGATGTGATCTCTCGGAGGCTATACAAGGAAGCCATGAGTACTTTTTAAATCTCCCTCTTTATTGAAGAGAAATTTCACATATGACCTAACAAACCGTATGTATATTGATTGGATAAATCAAAACGTATCTTCAGTTGTACTATTTTTTCTTTCACGTTTAGACATTACGTATATGTGGTTGTAATAGTTACGTAGATTAGAGAAAGTTAAGTAAATAGGGCGCAAGAAATCGGCGGATTTCCCGCAGAAAAAAAAGTTCATTGGCGGGGCTTTGATAACAAAAACGTGGATAAATCCAATTTTCAAAATTAAAAATTACAATCCTCTATCATGTGTGTTAGCCAGAATCCCTGTTTTGTGAGTCCTTGACGTAGATAGATGGCAAAAACTCTGTCCCTCCTTCTCGGAACAACTAACTACCGGCTAAACCATACTTAGGATTTTTTTTCAAATTGAAGAAAACCCCTGTCCTCTGGCTCGGTCGAAGCTTAACTTAAAATATTGTACTTTGTATGTTGTTCTTTACACAAAGTCCCTGGAGCCTTTTCTTCATTTCCTCGAAAACACATTCCCATTTTTTCTCTACATTTCTTGAAAAATACAGAAAAAGACAGTCCCCGTAAAGATAAGCGATAGGTAAGATTAACTCTAAGTTTTCAAAAAATTGCAAAAGTTTGAATTTGTCGGCGTCCTCCCTACAGCCAAACAAAAAATTGACAAACAGAGATTTTGTTTCAAACAATTTTTTTTCCATAGACAGTCCGTGCATGAAGAAACATACAGTTTTTTTGAAAATTTCACGCAATATTGTGGCAACACGTGCAATTTTTTAAAAATTAACATAAAACAAGATTTCTCCAAAAAACAACTCCAATTTTTTTTCTTACACTTTTAAGTCGGGATAGTGCTAAATTACTAATAAGATGGAATAAACGTCTATTCTTTTGTTTTTCCACCCATCATTTACAAAATGTAAGATTTTGATGTCCTCTCGCATCTAATATCTATTATTACCGGGCATTTGTTTTCCTATTATTATATTGATGAGTACATGTGCTTTAAATACGGTTATATAAAGGCTTGTCGAAACAAAATCGTTTTCTGTGAAATAAACTTGACAATCCACAGGTTTCAGAAAATGACGTAAACGCCCCATTTCTCCAAAAACTGTCTGCACATGTTTTTCTTCAAACTTATTGAACGGACAGTGCTAGTGCACATGTTAATATGACGTTAGTTCATTTTTTTGGTTAACAGATTTGTAAATCTCTTACGCCCTAATCTGCACATTGCCAGCAGTTTGTGAAAACTATTGTATTTGTGAGTGAATGTGCTTGAAATAACTTCTAATAAAGATTTTTTAAAAATTCAAAAAAATTTTCTGAATTAAAAAAGAGCTCAAATGTCCTTAAATTTTCATTCATGCTTAAAACACCCATTCCTTTGAACCTCTTTCAATTTTTTGCAAAAGAAAATTCCATACAGTTACTCTTCTTAGTTATTTTTAAAATACAATTCAGTTCTACTCTACGGAAAACGAAAAATTAAAAACATTTCAAATAATGATTTTTGGCGGCGATAGATCATCTGCCAGAGTATGTGGCAAGTCCGAAGAGCTAATCTGAGTCCAAAGAAAATAGAAAACTAGTACGAGAAATGTGCGCTACTTTTGAAGCTCCACTTGTTATTACATAGCAAATTAAATCCCAAAATTGTCAGGGGAGAACCGAATTACTTTAGAGCAAATGGTCAAGTGTCGAATCCCACTGATTCATTCTCTGATGATGAATTTAAAATTATTTTTACTTCGTATTTGTAAAACCTTTCAACTTTGACGGTACCTAAATGACTTTCGTATTGCCGGTAGGAAACAAGTAAAAACGTCATTGTGAGTTCGCGCCAAGAGCTTCTGGGTCGTTGCGCCGCTAGAAATAATAATTCCACAAATATAGTATTTTACAGATGCGATCGTTCGGCTTCTATCGTTCGCGACTTCGTAAAGTAAAAACGTCTATGAAACAACCCAAAACTTATTACTGACTGTGACCTATTATGCTCCTAAAACTGTGTACTTACTTCCTGAGTATTTTGCCTCTATTCCATAGTTGTCTACATCCATTACGCTAAAGAACACCGTCGGAATTACATATACCCACTAGCAAACTTGTGTGGAAGGCAAAAATAACCTGCAATGTCCCACCACCTTGGAGTTTTGCGTGGGCGTTGAAGCAGAAGCAAAGGAACGGCACCGAGTGAACCCGCCTCAAAGGCAGAGGGACGGGAGCGTATATCGCGTGAATTAAAGGAGGAACGCCGGCGCCGCTCGCCAATGGATCGCCCTCTCCCGCTTTCCCTCAACAAATGAACCGCACCGCGCGCAATGTGCCCGTGCGTGGGGCAGGCGCGACCGCACAGCTCGATTTGCTGCAACGAGAAATCGCTCGACCGTGCGGGCCTACCACATTATGTTAATTTACCAGTATTTGTATACGAATGCTATCTTGCATCTACAATACTTCAAGTACCGTTACAAGTCTACACGATGTCAAGTCGCATTTGTTTCTTTATTAACATTCACTGCAGTAATCCAAAAAAACGTTTAAGAATTACCCCAATAATTAACCCATTTCAACCTTTATCGCAGTAATAATATAGGAATGTTAGGAATTATAATAAATGCGTAAGTAATATCAATAATGGTGTGCCATTTATATACGTCTCACTGGTCAGTCCTGTTATTTTCACAGTTCACCCAGTACTTGTTTGCACCCTGTTGATTCCTGCCAACTTTTTGCTCTGTGACCGTCGTCTGTCAGCTGTTCGTGGTTGCAGGCGGTCCCGACGGTGGGGGTGGGGGAGGGGAGGAAGTGGGAGGAGGTCCCCGGGCGGCCGCTATGCGCTCTGTTGCGCCTGAAATCAGGTTGCTTCCAATCGCCTGCCAATTCTCGTTCTGCGCGATGCGCCACAGGTCTCTTGCAAGGAAGTATTCACGATCCAAAATTGAATCTCTCTTTGCTTTTCCGCGTGGATCTGAAGCCATGCGTGTAAGTTCCGTGATTTTACCCTAGAAATTATATTAGAATTATTTGCAAGTGGAGTTACATATAAACAATAGAATAGTTGCCAAATTTGTAAAACAGGGTGAACTGAAAAACAAATTCTTTAGTATTCATATAAATTCGTATGAATTATGCCGCAAGTTGCTATTGATGAATATCGCCATCTTGTAAATTCACCAGCAGTTTTCTCAAGGTGAGAAACATGTTCCAGTTTGCCTTTCGTAAATTTACGTGAGATGTTCTTGAATTACATTTAAATGGTTGTAAAATCGGAAATATTTGGAACTCGTGAAACGCCATATCATTTAATTTGCATCCGTTTATTTGACGAATCGACGTACTCATGTGTCCACTACATGATATCCCGCCATTTTAATATTACCGTGGTTTCGTCAGTGAGTACCACGAAGCAGTACAAAGATGAATTTACTAAAATAAGTACACTTGAGTTAAACCTCGTTATTATGAAAAAGTTTGCAGCCAGGAATAATTTTCTTCCTAACTGACTACAAAAACGGTGTGCCTCGAGCAACGTTATTCACAGTCGTATGTTCTACAAAAGAAATTATGCAATAGCTTTCACTATCACATTTATTTCTGTTGATTAGCTATCACATATTGCTGTCTGTGATCGAAGAAAATACATCGAAAAGAATATTATATATGTAAACTCAATAATTACAGAAACCGTCGTTGAGTATTGTCTTAACACCGAATTTGAAACATGAAATCGATTGTTTCGTCCCCCTTGTAATCCGTGATTAACTAGGGTTCCATGATATAGTTGTGGATTGTTCTGAATTTGAAAGCCAGGAAGGTGTGATTGGTGAGGTGTGATGCCGGGATCACCTTACAACAACAGAACGATTCCCATCATTATTTTACTCAGCGTCCCAGATATCTAATATTTGTTATTAATGGCATGACAAGTATTTTTGATGTATTAGTTACATTATTTATGTAATTAGTTATTAAACATTGTTCATTGATGCTATGATGATCATGGCAATAATTGATGTGCTCATTGCTTTAGCTAGTAGAAAACCTTCTGTTGTGAGACTCGGACTGGTTGTAATGGTTCAGGTGTGAGATTGGCCGGTCCGGGCATGTATCCCGGAGAACAGGTTAAAGGATGAAGTTGGTAAGTCACTAAAAACCCCCCCCCAAAATTTTTTGTTTTTTTTTTCCGGGTTGTTGTTTTGGGCCAAACTTCAAATTTTTCGGTGTCATAATGCTATAGATATTGAAGATATGAAATTGTTTCCTTAACAAGATTATGTTCAATAAGGTAAGGTTCATATAGAAATGCTCAAAAAATATAAGTAGTAATCTGGTAATTTCCGCTTGAAGTTAATGCAAATTCTATCGATAAGTATTTCACAAAACAACTGTTTGGAACATTTTCTTTAATTATTCCAAGATATCGGCAAAAATGTTTAAAAAAACACCAGATCACCATTTTGTTTTGAATAATCGAAAAATTTCCTAAGTTAGAAATACGCGAGAAAGGATTGCTGTTTAAATACCACCCAGTTTTTATTTAGGTTATCTGAGGTGTACCACACATTTCCTGGCAAAAATGTTTCAGTTGTTATTTCAGTAGAAATATATGTTTTTGTCACTACAAATGTTTTTTTTCTCAAATAACCAACGTGAAAGTGCATTTGTTTGGTAAAAAAAGTTTACTTAGAAGAATTATAGGAGATTACTTTGTGAAAAGATTTTTAAATATAATAATTAGTAACCTGCATCCATTTTATAAACAAAAAATGTCCAAACTTTTTCATACATCTCATCTTTATCTCTAACAATAGTTGGCCACTCACAATTTTGAATAAAACTCATCAACAACGGCATGAGAGATCATTTTTTGAATTTTTCCCACCATCATTTTCTTTATGTTTGATGACTGCACCTTTAACTAGGTACGCTCAGGAGGCCCAGAATATGTTGTTTGTTGTTGTTGTTGTTGTTTTCAAATTAAAGCTATGCCGCAGTCTGTCCTATCCAATGAATGACTTCACTTTTACTTCAGCTACACTTTCCTAGAATAAAGTAAACTCTACATAATATAGGTGTGTGTGGGTGTGATATCTTTGGCATTTTTCATAAAGATAATTAAACCCAACGTCTTTAATTATTTTATAAACTCTACAAAAACTCGATACTGCCCTGTTAAATTTTGGCTTGTTCTCCACTGGATTAGTCGTTCTTGTGTCCCAGTTGATACAACAGGTTTTAAAATCAAACTAACCGACCAGTACTAGAAATCCTTTCCTTTTTTACTTCCACTTGGAACTTGTCATGAGTTTCACTTGAATGCAATATTAATTCATGTATATTGTGCTCTATTACATTGTGAAAATCTTGGCTTTTTTAATTGTTCCGTGATGATGCTTGAAATCCTGACCCATGGAATTAGGGCATCTCAAACTCAGTCAGTTGAGGCAACACTCCCTGGAGTTGAGTCATTCACCAATATGAACGACAACCTTTCAACATCGGTGTCTGTTCATCTCAATTAGGATTTGTTTTTCTAAGAATTAAATCGGCTTCCTCTTCATTAGCTAATTTGTGAGTAAACTTAATTTGGAGTGAGATAAGGATGAGTGTTTCTCAAACGACTGATTTATTTTGTCAATTAAACACATGGAATGTACTGATTATTTATTCATCTCAATCTTGTTAGAAAAAATTATTGTTAAGCTAGTATAAAAACGTGAAGAACATAAGTTCAAAACATGCAAAATCCGAAGTGTGTAGGCTCATTTAAATAATCGCTAATATGTAATATCACAATGGAAAATATTAAACCGGCGTTATGCCCACTTCAAAGACTTGGGCTTGGAACGTGAGGCTTTGATCTTGCGGGGCGTACGCCTGGAGGAGTCTGGCCCCGCAGTGATTTGCTTCAAGGCGGTAAGCCCCTGGGGCGGCCGGCCTTGTTGCAGCGGAGTCGCCATGGCTGGGGAGGGTGGCGGTGGGGAGGAGGAACCGGGGGGTGGGCGACGGCAGCCGCTGACCTTGGATCATCCCGACTGCTCCAACGGAGGCGAACTTTTCACTCTTGCGCATTGCTCGGGCCGGGGCTCGCAGCAGACGCTCAATTTGAATCTCTCTTGGGCTTCCGGATCGCGGTCGATTGAAATAGCTGTGCATTAAGGCGTGCTTTGCCTGTGTTTCTAACTCAGTTATTTAATAAATTAAGTAATCATCAAATATAGTAGAATAATTGTAAAATATTTGTAAATTGGTGATCCGCGAATTAAGCTTATAAATTCATTCGTATTCATTGAAATTTTAATGAAATAAATGGCACTGTACCACTGATAAACGGATATTCCCATCTTGAAATTTAACCCGTCAATTTTCTTGTAAGTAGTAATGAAGTGAAGTAATGAAACAGTGGTCCTGTGTTATTAAAGCCAATTTACATTTTAATTTATAAGTATTTTTTATAGTGATTAACAAAATCTCAAGAACATAGATTTTCTAATAAATATACAATACGTTTAGTTGCTGGTTCTATGAGTAAATATTTCTGTACCAACAAGTATTAGTAGTTACCACAGTTTTAGTATATTTAATTGTGGTATTACGTTAATATTTTGATTTACGTGCATTAGGATGTCAAAGGAATGATTTGTTTCCATGAATTTGCCTTTAATGGTAATTGTTAAGTTATATGTAGTTAATAAGCAATATATCATCATATAACAAGTGTTGTGGTGGTGCTATAAAGTGTTAATGCTGTTTATTGTTATGTAAGTAGCAATGTTGCGTTTCAACAGTGTTGTAGGTTTCCCAAACAAAACGGACGTCTTACAATTTCAATATATTGAACTTGATTTTCCCAATTTAAAAGGGATTTCGAATGTCCAATGAATGTTGATGTAAATAATGATCTCGTGTGTGTGTGGTGATTACTAGCCAATTGCCTATGCGAAGTGTTGAACTTAAATTATTCCGCGAAAGGAAGAATTTGCATTTGAAACATCCCGTACATGTTTTTGAAATGGTTTTAATTGTTAGCTTAGATACAGGTTTATTGTAATTGTCCAATATCCCTTCCTTGATGTGTCCGAGTCATTATACTGAGAAATTGTTTGATTAAGTTGAGTGAAATTACTAGTCCAAAAACTTGTTGGCTGGACCCAATATTAAATGTATATGTGAAAAGTCTCGCTATGGTACTCCTCCTCACTCAAGACTGTGGAAGAAGTAAATCTACGTCGATAATTAGACAAGTTTGTTTTCCATTGATGAAAAATTACAAGAACTAACAGATAAAGCATCTTAATGATGTGATGAATTGTCGAGCATCAAAAAGTATTATCGTTGTATCCACAAATAGAACATGACATTCAATCAATGGATTAAATTTTCAATTACTATTTTAAATAATGTTCCAATCTCATTCCACTATCACGCATAAGAGTATTTATTGTTGAATACGTTCTAAAAAGTTAAGCGCCATACTACATTGAGAGTTGCAACATAAGTATGCATAATCTATCGTTTCTTGGAGTGTTGTTTCTCAAGTATTTTGAAATATTTAAAATTTCCCAAAATATAGTTCTTAATATAAACGTTATTTCTTCTTTGTATACTCGAATTTTCTCTCGTCTTGAGAAACTACCGAGAACTGTACTTCATTTGTCTGCATACGTGATACCGGCGCCGAGTGATTGAAATCTATAACTGGAGCAGACCAAAATCACTCTTACGACAACATAGATTAAGCATTCTGCAATTTATAAATTGGAAAGATATATTAACCTGATTTTCCTCGTTTTTAAGCGAACTTTATTTCTAGTAATCAAACCTAGAGATAGCCAATCAAACAGCTCTTTGAAAATATTAAAATAATTGGAATTCTTCAACAGGAGTCGGATGCCATTGAAATATAATTTACTCACACACACCTCGCTGAACAATTTGGAATTGTTGGTCGTTTAGAAATTGAAAACAATTTTTATGTAATATAAATTGACAAAAGGATACCGAAATGGAACAGAATTAAACTCCCCTCCCTCCATTTCTCTTCGCACCGACCCATCGCAGCAACTGACAGCCGCGCCTTTCCATTTGCTTAGGCAGGACGACGTACCGCACTCCCATCGCCGGATAGTCTGTGAGGGAGAGCGAGAGGCAGCGGCGCAGCGGGAGTGCTGGCGACGGTGGTGAGTCAGTCAAAGATTCTGTTTCTTGTTTCGATTAACTGAACAATTATGACGTTGAAACACATTTAACCCAGGTTAATGTCTTAAAAAACATTAAAATTATAAAGATTACGTTATGAATCTATCACTAGTTATAAAACTTTTCAATTTTTGTTAGCTTTTTCATATGTAAACATTTCATACCAGCCATTGTGCATTCTTCTCTTGCGTAACATAGTGTAAGTTAATAGATAATTAGATAAATATTTGTGTGATTTCTGCAAGTTATTTTTTAAACCAGGGGCAGAACATTAGAAATTACATTAACTTTTTTTACTGTTCGATGAACTTTCAACATTTAAAATTAGAAGTAATCTGTATTAAATGTGTTAAAACTCTGTTACCATTATTATTATTATTATTATTATTAATTATTATTATTATATATTATTATTATTATTATTATTATATTATTATTATTATTTATATATATTTATTATTTAATCTCGTCTGTTTTAATACGATAATGCTTTTTCACTTCTCGCCACACTTACTACTTCACGTAATAATGAGAAACAATAGTATATTCGCAAAAACTTAGTAATTTTTCGGCAGAAATCACGTGAGTCTACGCCTTGATGACATTTTTTGTAAATGTAAGTGAATTCGCCCACTTCCCCCTTCTCCGCAGTTCATCCCCATGCCGCACCTGCCGCTTTCTCCACCCTCTTTCCTTCGCGTTTCCTCCTCACACCTGCCATCCACACCTCTCTCCTCCCACGAGACTGTCACTTCCACTTGCCATCCTTTCTCCCTCGCCCCCTACCGCAGCAAGTTCCTCTCGCTCTCCGTTCCCCCCCTTCGCTCTCTCTTCCCCTCCCTCCCCTCCCCCATCCAACCCATGCGCAATTTGGCGCTTTCACGGGACCTTTTAGCGGCGCGGCCGTTGCCGATTTTTGAAAGCGGCGTTGCGGGGGGCCGCGTTTGCAACCCGAAGATTGCAGAGGGCCTTGACCTCAATGTGTGCAGCCCATCCCAAGTCGGAGAAAAAAACGAAAACATTTCGTGAGGAAACAGGCATAATAGGCTACTTTTGGTTCCTGCCCTGCATGGGGAGCCCTCCGTTCCTGTACTCTCTCCCGCCCTACGCTCTCGTTTTTTTAATTTCACCGAAAATGCGTGTCAGCTGTTACTTTTAGAATGATGTGGCCAGCGAGTTTTGCCTCATCAAAAACTAGTGAATTTTATAGTTTCGGTTTGTAAAGACATTTTTTTATCGTGATGTTCGTCAAGCTGCTTTCATTCAGTAGAAGCAGAATGTATATTTCCTATTTATTCACGGTATAAATTAAATATTTCATTCCTTTGTTTTTGATCCGCTGTGCGTTCAATTGATGTGCTTTGAGATAACGAGATAATCTACGCCAAAACCACTGCAATCAATCTCACTACTGCTGCCGGTAAAATGTTAACACAACAAATCCGGCCGAAAGAGTCTCCCCTTGATCTAACACCATGTTTTCGTACAATGAAAAGCTAACACAAGCAATAACATAAACCAAACGTTCACCAAAGCATATATTAACATTTACGAAAAGCAAGAGATTTCTTCGTCTGGTGGGATTATTTTGTAATGTTCTGTACTTAAATGGAATAAACAAGAATCGGATATTATAGTTGTGACTAATATAGTTAAACGATAATTTTGTGGTTGTTGAAATTACTAGATTTGCGGTTGCAGTTATTATTATTTTTATTTACAAACACTATGAATACAATTGAAAGCTCTATTTTACAATTCAAAACAAAGGGATCCATAAGAGTAATCAAAAGAACAAACTATTTTCCAATATGTGCAAAACCATTGGAGAATAGAGAGATTTGAAATACATATTGATCTTTCCTTAATACCTTCTCATAGGAAAAGTAGTGTGGCATCGCGAGAGCAGCCGCGTTTTAATTTGTATGTACTGGTAGATAGGAATTAAAAATGTGGTCTGGTTATTTAGAGGAAGTCTACGTTGTTAACTTCCAGCCTGAAGGACACGAATTTACGGGTCGCATTGATTTCAAAGTAGGGAAGGGAGGTTGTGGGAGGCGTTTGATATAAATTGAGACAACGTGGATGGGGAGGAAAGTCCAAAATCTTTCCATCAAGCCAGAACAGTTTGTTCAGTGCAGTAACGTGCAATAAGCGGAGAGGAAGGAAAGATGCACAAGTTCGACGCCTCGTTTATTTAGTGCACTGCACCAACTTTTGTCTGTAATAAGACACCAAAACACTATCGATCAAAGCAGTCGTCTGCTAAAAATTTCCCCTCCAGTTAGGTAATTAAAACTCGGTCTCAGCTTATCTAGCTAGTGTGGAAATTCTAGCTAAGTGTCGGGACCCCAAAGCCTAGGTACCTTTCCGGTTTTGAGGCCACTGCAGTGACAACAGTGGTGCTCTGTGTTACCTTCCCCGGTTTGTTGCAAGGAATTTGTACAACTTTTTAATAGGAACAGTTCACCTAAAATAAAAAAAGCAATTATTATAATATGTATGTGTTCACGAGCTCGCAATATTTTAATTTTACAGGATTTACTTACACCTATTCATAAACAAGCCTCTGATATAATATAACAAAATGAGAAAAATTAATATTCAAGAATCTCCGAAAAGACAAGTTTCAGAATAATTTATAGATACGTTAATGTTTTTAGATACGTTAGAGTTTTACCAATAATGAATACAGCTTACACGTTTGTCGAAAAGGCATTAAATTGTCATTCCGGCACTTACCGAAACATTCTCTCTAAGAGAAACATGCACGGGAAAGACACATGCGGGAGAGATTTTGTCTTTCGTCGCCGGTTACATACCACAATGCATTTTATTTAACTATTCCGCTTTTACCCATTTTTTTTAATTTTCTCGCCCCACCATGGGAGAGCTTCTCGAAGGCGTTTTGCTGGCTTCGCTGTCCTGGTGCAGTGAACGAGGGTGCGTGGGCTGGGAGGGGCCCGGAAGCGCGAGGAAATGCATTGAGCGCCACAATGCGATGCGCCTCACCACCCACCGCTAACGCGCGCCGCCGCTCTCGCCCCGGCGACGGGCGACGTCCGTGCAGGGCGCCTCACGCAGCGAGACAATAGCGGCTAAAACAAAACACAACCAATTCGCCCCACACTATCACGATAGGCAACTTATATTTTCCGCATGACCACCGAACTTTCAGTGGGATGAAAATTTAAGAAATTAAAAAAAAAGAGAATAGTGAGTTGAAGGAAGAGAAGGAAATCATTGTGAATAGCTTATTCATACGACATCTCACATCAATAAAAGATGACTAGATTTGCATGATTGCGATTTTTCCGAAATTATTAATTTTATACAGAAAATTGTTATTTTAAATTCTCTAGAAGACTATTTAGTGTAAACAGCAGAATAATATTTTGGCAAAAATGTTGTAGCGCTTTTTGCACATTCATCCCGACGAGATTCAACTGAAACACTGAACTAACGGTTCAATCAAAGTAACTTGTTTACTGCTTTTAAATGTTCTGTACGCAAATTATTAGGTAGTATTTAATAATAAACCCGGTACGATCTCATTTATTTTAACATTCTATTAAATGCAAATTGAGTAATAACAATTTATAATCAATAAATAGACACTTAAGATGTATAACAGACAATTAGAAAATTACCACAGTGGAAAATAACTACATTCTAATATTTACAAGAACAAAGAAAAAATTGTATGACGTATTAATAAATTCGCTGAAAATGGAATCGTAAGTGATTAACATGAGATGGTCAAACCCCAATTGTATATGTTAACTGTGGTGTAAACTGTGGTGTCCAAAATAAATGAATTAAACAGTAATTTACATTCAATGCAATAAATTTGATAATTACTTGTAAGCTTTACCTGACGGTCAAAAAAACAAAGAATTAAAACGAAAGTCACGACATACCACTATCCGGTCGTGGAATGTGTTTTCTAAACTAATGACACACACGTGGTCCAACGCAAATGCGGCTGAAATGCCGCGCAAGCGTTCGTGCCGAGTGGGGCGAGCGCAGTCCTTCCCCCGCCGGCGCACCTTCTGGCGCGGACGAGGAGCGGAAAGACTTCTCCCACCACTCCCTGCACCAGGCGGAGGGGAGGGGCAAACAGTCCCGATGCTGAGACGCTCGTGGCGGAATGGATCACTTCGCATGGACGGGGCGGATCGGGGCGGATCGGGCAACGGATCGGGGCGGATCGGGCGGATTCGGCATCGGGCGGGATCGGGGCGGCATCCGGGCGGATCGGGGGCGGACGGCGGCGATCGGCGAAGCGGCAGCGGGGCGCGAGCGGCGGAGCGGGCGAGCGGCGGAGCGGGCGGAGCCGGGCGGACGGGGCGGAGCGCGGACGGGCGGGTAGTTGGGGTGGGGCGGAGCGGGGCGGCAAGGCAAGAAACGGATGGGAGATGGGTAGGGGCCGCGACGGGAATAAAGCGACGAATGTGCCTCTCTCCATCCATTGAGAGCCATTTGTTATTTGCTAGATTTGATTAGCATTCAGAAACCATTTTATTTAGATACAAATTAGTACATTTCTGAATTTAATGTGGGAAAAAAAACACACCATAAGTTATCAGGAGCAAAATAATATATTTCAATTTATAGACTTTGCTTCATAATTTGATAGAAATCAGTAAGAGTACAGTCTTATCTTTCACTCCGAAATTGTTAACTTAATTATTTTAAATAACTTAATAAATTTAACTGAAAAGTATTTTTTTCTTGCAACCATAATGTAAGCTTCCATGAAATGACCTCAGCTGGAATGTAGACTAGTATCAGAAATCTGAAATACAGATTAGAAATACGTCTTTGGTGTTTTTTACTATATAAATTTATGCACGTGCTACTAAAATTAAGGAAATTTGTGAGAAACAATTTTCGTAGTTTAGAACAAGAAGCAAATCCTTTCAAAAAAAATTTTAAAGATTAATTTAAAGAACATTTTTGTAACCGACGAACCACGAGTTATGAAGTATGAAGCACAACCTATCTCTTCCACGAACGACTCGGCAACGAAGTCCTGGGAGTTGAGGACAAATTGACTACAATTTAGTTATTGCGTAACCTCAAGTTGTGCACTTGACAGTAGCTGGAAGAAGCCGTTGGGGCTTTAGAAAATGTCCTTCCCAACTTCGTAGGGTTCGATTCTTGTTGGTCGAACTACGTAACGTTCGCCTCGGCAGAAACTTGGGTCATTACAACCTCCTCCCTCTCTTTCTAACGAACAGGCAGTGAATATATTTCTTATGAGATTTCTTCAGTTTTGGCGTCACGTACGTCCTTTGGTATTTGAAAGGAATTTGTGATAGTTCTAAGCCCTCGTGCGTGATTTAATTAGACTTCCTTTCGCAATGTTGTGACTTGAAATTGAAGATAGCTATGAGTTTAAATTCAATATCAAAATAACTGAAAATGCCTATTTCTTTTCAAACCAAATTCAGTCACTAAACTTTTTGTCTCTCTGAATCAGAATCCAAACAAAAGTCCTTATTTTTATTTTTTTTATTTTTAATACAAATAACATTTTATATCCCATTATCTAAAGTTAAGTGTGATATCAACAATGTAATGCCATTTTCTTCTTTTAATTAATGTCGTTTTCTATAATTAAGAAATTCAATCATATTTTCGTAAATGAGCTGAACAGCATTAACTACATATTTTTACTAATTCATGATAACATTTCAACTATTGAGGTCATACAGTTACATTGAACGAGATGGCGTATGTATTAAGTTTTTCTCACAGGAAAATACAATTTGACCGTTTTGAATAATTAGCAGCAATGCCTCTCCTTCAAAGTGTTTCTGCCCAGCTCACATAATTATACTGATTTTTAACAATGATATAATATTTCCCTTTTTATAAATATTTCTAGCACAAATGCACGCAGAATTCTTCGCCTTTAGTGTGACACAGATGTGCATCCCCTGCTCAGGTATCTCGCCTAGCTTCACTCTCCGTGTCAATGTCTCCACCTTCCTAAGCGGTGGCACGTCGAGAGGTCGAAAGGGCGCGGCTGAGCGATCGGGCAGCCGTCGCGGCGCACACGACGCTCCACTCGCATAAAGAGCCAATCAGAAGCGGCGACTGCGGGGAATTGCCCTCTTGTGCACAAACACTGTGCTGCCCCGGGCGCCGCGTGAACTGTCAAGTTTCCCGGGAGAGGGAGGGGGAGGAAGGCGACGCGCAGTAGACGGCGGAGAAACAGCTGAACGAGGTCACTGCACTTTGCGTACTGTGAACTGAAAAGAAGCAACACCATAAAGTCTCCAAAGGAATCCTTCCTCCATGATGTTTGCGGCTATGCGTACGTATAAATAAGAAGGATTGAAGCATTAATTTTGATCTCGGAAGTAGTGGAAACTGAAACCAAATTTTCAGTCTGTAAGTGGTGAATTAACTGTTTCTGTGAGCTTTCTATTGAAACTATGTTGCTACGTGTCTTTAGCGTTCCAAGTCAAACTCCCCACTGGATATCAATCGTCATTTAGTGGGCAAGAAGTTACTCTAAATGAATTTTTTGCTTGTCTTAGTCGCGTGTAGCAACACATACATTTGCATAGATGTTTTAAAATAGTCATTACTCAGATGTTGATATCTTGTGTGTCTGATTTACTTCATCAATGGAATATAAAAGGGGCAAAAGAAATTCATTAACAGAATTGTTGGATATGCTTTATCAGAGCACATTTATATTAAATTGTTATAACTGCAGCGTATTTATTGTGTCAGAAAACTGTGTCAACTAGGGAAATTACCACGAGCTTATGTCGGCGAATGTCTGATTTGACTGTAAATTGCAACGCAGTCGAATGCAACGCTGTGTTAGGTCCTTCGGCCTGCCCCATGAGGTCGATAATATGAATCCGCTGGTAGAGAAGGACTACACTTAGGCAAAAACGTATCGTCCCCAGTCTCCTCCCGTCCGTGTTGTGTTTGTTGCTGCTGCTGCTGCTGCTGTGTTGTTGCGGCCGTGTCTGGCGTGTGTCGCGGAGGGCGTCCATTGTTATTGTTTGCGGCGATCGCCGCAGGGAGCATGCGCGGCGTCGCGCGTCTTCGATCACCCCCTCCCTTCCCCTCCCACCCCCATCACCCGGCGCTCACACGTCCCCTCGGCAGCGCTCACCCACCGCCTACTCTCCCGCTTGCCCAAGGCTATTGGGAGCGTAGCACACAAGCGAAGGCACGAGTTAGAGACGTCTGAAATTGCTCTGTCTTTTCGACTGCGCAGCAAATGCTCGTAACCACGACGGTCTTTACGTTATTTCAGAGAACCGCAAATAGCTCTAGCACTTTCTACTCTATGATCGATTATTTTGTTCCCTGGCACGTCAACTACTAGAGTCGTCGGTCCCGTATGTGTAGTGCATTGTATATCCGTATGCGCTAGTGTAGTGCATGTAAGTGCGAATGTGTAAGAGGAGAGATGAGGAAGAACAGATCGCGCGCGGGCCGTGACTCCTTTGTTGCGGTGCTGCTGTAGCGTGCACCTGGCGTTCTCCGAAACCACTCAGAGCTACCTGTCGCTTGAATTTTCCTCCACAGAGAGGCTGAATTCCGCAAAGCAATATACGACACTGTCGGGACGCGAACCCGAGGACCTCGGCTTAGAGACACTGCAGAGGCAACTGTTGCTAACCTCGACAGCACCAAACGCCATAAGATTCCGTAGCTATGGGTTCGATAAAATTTATGGTTTCCGTTAGGCCGTGCACCGTTGCGTAAAGCAAAATTAGGGAATCTATAACTATAGATTCTATAAGAACTTCGAGATGCAACCAATAGTTAGCGACCCAGTCGGTATTTGGACACTACTTATTCCTTACAGCGTTTTGCACGTTCTTAGCATGTGTTGCGTTTACTTGAGATGATTTTGGCTGTTCCTTAAGGGATTCTCAGTAGCAATTTCGTTTTATTTCATTACTTTCATTTTAGTTTATTTTTGGCTTAATTCTTAAAGTATTGTAAATACAATTACTTTTTTATATTAGCCTTTGCATTTTTGTATTTAATAAATTAATTTACCTTTCATTCTTAAATTTAACTTTTTTTTAAAACTTTTGCTGATACAATTAATAATAAATTATAATTAATAATGAACTACTAATCAAATCCATTTGAAATACAAAGTAATAATTAATTTACCATCTAAACAATTAAGGAATACGTATTAATACAAGTAGAGCCCAGAAGTTAAGGCATTTAATTTGGCAAACATACGCAGGCAATAATGCACTAAAGTATGTCATTAGTTTAAAGAAAAATAATTAGAGGATAATCATTGAAATTATTCAAATTTTGTTTGTAATACTGATATTATTACTAGCACTCATAGGGAAACATTTTCATCATTGGCTCATCAATAAATATTATAATCTTCATTGGTTATCTATTTATTGGAAAGAAATGATTTCACAACTAAAAATTGTTCTCTATGACAAACCAAGTTTCAGCATTATGATTGTAAATTAAATTCACTTATGATTCTGATAAGTGTGGTCTGAACTGTTATTTTACGAATCTTTGAATTTTAGCATAATTGAAAAACTATTGTTTACATTCATTGCACTAATTTATTCACCGGTAAATTACACAACCTTGCTTTCGTATTCTATCATGTACGAAGGTGTCTGTCCTCAAAAGAGGTTGGATGCCACACGTAAGCATTGGATGGAAGTTTATTGATATTGGTGCTTTGTGAATAAGAATTGAAAAAAGGAAGAAGACAAAGTATTATAGCAAAAGTTAACATATTTTTATAATCTAATCCTTACATCTCGTCACAATACATGAAAAATTAATCTATGAATATAGAATTCACTGATATTCAACACATACAAATATACTTAAAACGTATATAACACACGAAATAAACTTCTTAAAAGCCACCAAAGCACAACACAACACACGGATGCCAGGTATCGCCAATAACCTCAAACAAAACAGCTGTAGCAGTGCGCAGGGCCGCCATGTTGCTTATTTGTTGAATCTATAAGCATTTGTAGACCCGTTTCAGAACCTATAAGTTAAAGAAAGCCATATAGGTTCCATAAGTCTTATTGTTTTTTCTAGAAACACGTTTTGCCGCTATGAACTATTTTATAGAACCAATTAGCTTATGGATTCCATATCGAACGTTTATGCAACCGGCCCTATATCTTTCTTATATTATTAAGTATTCTTCGTGTTTTATATTATTTATAGGGGTATTGCTAATTTATTCTTTTATTTGAAGCTTTTTATGGGCATTTGAAGAATTGTTTTACTAAAAATGTTTAGTGCCTGGCGAGGTGAAACACTTAGTTTTACGAAACGTCGTACAAAGTCAGACATTGAAAAGAGGTCAGAAACGCATCAGACCTCTTTTTAATACAATATGAATTACCCCAACTTCCAAATATTCAAAAAAATTTGCATCATTGTTTCACCTTTATTCTACCTATTTTCGAAATCAAAGAGCATTCACGTTTGCTACCTTTGTCTCAAGAAATTTTATTTATACAGTGATATCGTGAAACTGCGAAAAATACTGTTTCACGCTGATATCGCGTTTTGCAGATATCTCAACAAAATAGTAACTTCACACTCCCCCGGCCTTCACTTTACATGATAGGAGAAAATGAAACTTAAAAAAATGCCTTCTCTTTTTAATAATGCGAAATGCAAGTAGTGGAGTCCTAAAGTATCATTTTTATTTCTTGTATGCAGATCCTATAGTCTCTCACTGACTGTACAAAAGTATTGTGTAACTTCAAAAACACAAGTTTTACACCCCACATCAGCAACCTATGAGAGCATGTGGGATAGTAAAATGACTAGATAGAAAGACTGAATATCTAATTATGAAGTACGAGTTACTAAAATGAATTATTTGTTATTTTCATTTCTTTATTTACTTATTTACTTATTATTAACATACAAAAGATAAAGAACCATACTTATGTTTGAAATACTTGAATTTTCCCTCGCTGGTATCAATTGGGCCACATTTAAAATACACTATTTACTTACCAGAACATTTACGATCAGGTTGTCTGATAGCTGTTAGAATAGTGAACGTAAAGTGTTACCTCCGTGCGATGCCCGTCCGAATTAAACTTCCCCCAAAATGATTTAGAAACCATTCTGCGTCAGCAGCCACTTGAAATTGCGTGGCGAGCAATGCGCAAACTGACTACGTTCTACGCTCGTACGAAAAGCATACGAACGTCCGTGTGGGTGTACTAATCAAACCCACGTACATCATGCAAAAGACATCTCTTAGAATGTCAGATATTTTGGGTAAGTACTCGGTGTAACAAGTGAAGATGAAATTTGTATCTGACATCAAGACGACGATTATACATCAAGAAGACGGGCGAGATATACTGAAGAATAAAATTAACAGCCTCAGAAGTAGACGTCTCGATAAACGGACGAAAGTTTGAAGTCTCGAAACAGACGAAAGTTTAATGAGAGGTATTGAGACGTATTATGAATGTGTTGGAATTCAGAAGAGTGTTGAAGGTATCGGAGTAAAGACAATGTTTGATATCTTAGGAATACAATCAAGAAGGAATATGTCTTAAAGAATTAAATGAATATGCATATGTTGAATGGGCTTTTAATATTGTTTGTTTTTCTTTTAGTTACCATTTGTGTAAAGTTTCTATTCTTATTTATATTATTACGATTGTGAATAAATGTCTCTTTTTGATTTTGAAATTGGAAGCTTTTTAAAATTTAATAATCTAATAAGTTGCCATTAGTCAAATCTAGGTCCGTAAATTAAAAAAAAAATGCCATAAATCAACGGCCCATACAAAAGTAAATGGATATTTCGGTTTTTCTATTCGCGAATCTAATTCATTACATGAGAAAATGAGAACCATCACACTGGGTGATTCAAATCTGCTCTCTAACGTTCCAGATGTAGTTTCGTACCCATCATTGTTTCGCAATGATATTTGGAAATCAGAACCTTTTGAAACGATCAAAGAATGTTTGTAATAGGAAAAGGAATAGTTAGAGCCACGAGAAACACTTTCCTTGTGACAGAGTGCATTGATCCCTAAAGTATTTAAACAATTTGTTACCGCTCATTAGAGAATGCAAGAAGACCACAGACGCCAACCACACGACAACTGGAACCCAATTCCAAAACAGTCGCGACGTAGATGCTGGAGGCGCCAGTGTTCGTCACTTCGGTGCGGGGAACATTTCTTCCTCGATTTGAAAGTCTCTGGCTTCAAGCTCTCTTGCCTTTCTTCGTGCCGGGAATTCGGTAACGATTTCGTAAGAACATGACTTCTCACATAACATGATGCAGGTGACATTCAAAGACAGTTCCGAATCACTAGTATAATGAACGCTTCCCCTGTTAATACTTTTATTCCAGACGCTCTTCGCCCCTCCCTTCCCACAGACGTTCTGTGCGAGGGCGGTAGTGGAGGGGGGGGGTGCCAAGAAGCGGCGGAAGGTGGATTAGCGCCGTTGGCCGCCAGATGGCTCTGCGGTCGCCCCCGCCGCCCAATTAGGAGCTTCCGCGGCTGCTTCTTTTAGCGAGCTCAGCTTTTTCTCTTCTTTCTGGAAAGGAAGTCTCGCGCTATTTGTCAAAAAATTACCGGTCTGGTTTGTTGGCTAGGGTGGAAATAGCACAGAAACTCGCAAATAACTGAACAGAATATAGTTGAAGCATTTTTATTTAGGAAGGTTTCTTCTGTTCTGGATAACAGATACGACAGTTTTTTTTAAAAAAGAAGTCTGTGATGTAGTGTATTTTTCATATATATTATTTTCTCGTACTCGGTTGATATGTGGTAAAATTTGTCTCAAAAAATTACTTTTGTATAAATGGAAACCATGTAGATAATTTGTTGGTTTAATATATGCTCACAATCAATAGAATACAGCTATGTACTGCATGTATAACAGTCTTATTAAAACAGTTCTGTTTTAAGATAATTTCACAGCTAATGTTTTAAATTTATGAATGCAGCGTTAATCGTATGCATTTTGTCACATTCCTGTGCTGCAATTATTCACTTATTTTCACTGAATATTTTATGCGTTTGTTGAAACCTCCAAACCATGCAATTTGAATGTATTGCACTTAGAGACACACTGCTTTCATTTTCTGTTACAAAACTTGCAAGCTGTGGAACACTCACTATCAGATCCTCAAACTACCGTGCCAATTGGGCAATAGCTTGGAGAAGTACAAGGGCGTAACGAGACTGTTGTGTATTCTTTCCTCACTGCGGAGTATGTGACGTGACACATCCGCCCGAGGACCAGTGAACCCCTCGTTTGTTTGCTCTTGGACGTTGCAGCGGGTGTCACCAGGGGCTCTCCTGAAGCGCGGATGCAGGAAAATCATAGGCGCCACTTGCTAGATAAACTGGAGAATTCAGGGAGATATTTCGTCCATTGTAATTTAACGTAGCTGTTTTCCATATTTGAAAGCATGCTTTAGAGAATATTTATTTTGGGAAGAATTGTGAAATTCTTCCTGTTAATAACATACAACGGGAAATATCAATTCTGAATGCTTTGGGCGAAAGGGCACAGGAGGGAAGGTACGACGTAGGGCTGGTTGGCGGGTAAGGGCGGAGAGGAGAAGGGCGAAAGGCTGGGGGCGAGGGAAGGAGAAGTGAAGGGTGCTGGTAGCAAGTGCAGGGGTGGGCGGAGAGCCTCGTTTTTCGGGGGTGGTGCAGATTAGGAGCCACGAGGTTTTTGCGCTGCTCCTCTGTTTGCTTAGGACCAGCCCGCGCCCCTCCCCTTCCAGCAGCCTCTCGCTAGGGCCTCTCCAGTCTCTGCCACGGCCTTCTTCCTATGGGTGGAATAGAGTATGGGTTGTAAGGGCCAGGACTACTAAAGACATGATGCCTGGAAACTATAGGTTAAATATAGTAAATAAGTGTCTATATGCATTTTCTACATAAATACTGAAGATATTGAAATTATATTGTAATGAAATGTAGGTTATTATTTCTTAGGAAGTATTTTCATATTCTTGTATCTTCTTAGAAAAAAAAGATACAAAAATTATTTTCGAGCGAATATTTAATCATAAGTGCCCTAAAATTAGGCAAATTTTAATACGTATACAATACATTTTGCTGGTTTCAGTTACATTTTATACGCTGTTTCTCCCGACAAATTTAGACTAACCACTGACATCTCAGTAAAAATATCGACCAAATAGCCCCCGAGAGAGGGAGAGTTTGAATCTATCTCCAGAAGAATCGCTCGTGTGTTGTTTTTGTATTGTCGAACTCATTATAAGGATTCTTCATTTCAAATGTACGAGTACTTACCAAGTGAGCAACAATGATATAAATGCGATCCAATGAGGTCCAGAGAGGAGGCATCAAGTCCATTCTAATATCACTTATCACAAGGCGGCGATAGCAGGGTAAGGAGATAGATGGGGCGATGAGTTGGAAGTACAGAAAGTAATGGAGATGCTCGTACTCTTCAAGAGGCTGAAACAAAGCAATCATTCTCCTGTCTTCAGTTTTATGCCAATACTTTATCCTTTACTTCTCTTTCAATTCCATTTCTCTCATGTTTTTTCCTGAATATTTCTGATTTCTTTCCCGCTTTCCTACATTCCTCCCCTCTCCGCTCTTAGCTTCATTTTCTTCCTCTTTTATCCCTGTTAATGCCCCTTTATGAGGGGCAGGAGCCGGTGGTGCCCCTGCGGTGGGGCGCCAAACTAGTATTTATGGCACCCGGGAGGGAGTGGGGCGGGGCGGGGGGAGGACATTGGGGGGACGGTGCTTCGGAATCACTTAGAGTCGCAGGCGGACGCGCGCGAGGTGTTCGGACGAAGAGCGCCAAGGGATTCCCCTACAGAGGGCAGCAGCAGCACCTTCTGTTCTCCCTCTCCGCTGGCCGGCGCTAGCGGCCGCTTCTGGCGGGGAACTGGAAGCGCTGATATTTTTTTGCCGCGTTAAACGACTGCGCAGATGCAAATGGCGGCTACTCGGCGCCAAGGAGCATGGAGGGCAGCAGCAACAACATCCGCGAGATAAGAGAGGAACATCCAGTGGCGCAACCGCACTTTAGATAAAGGTACCACCGTAAATGCGCATTAATTTCGCACTTCAGTGGTGGCATGCGTCGTTGCAACTGTAATCTGCCCACTGGCTTGTCTACCTGCCTCGCCGTCGCCGCCTACTCCCCTCCCCCATTACTTACAGGGACGAAGTCAGCGTCGAGTGGGACCAAACACCAACAATTAACAGATTGATATTGACAGATCAGTGATTCCAGGCGCGACAATTCCCAAGTTCATTAGTTCCGGTAAGTTTAGTGGCTGTTTTTGTCGCGGGAGGGCGGTGATCCCGCGAGGGAGGCGAGACCCTTAAGGCGGCACGCGCCTCACGCTGGAAGGGCTCTGTCCGGAATGGCCCTCCCGGTTGCAGCCGGCAATTCTGTATTAGGAAACTTTATGGACGTGCATCCGTTGCAAGCTCGTGCTGGAAAAACTCTGCAATTTTAATGTATTAATATCAGCTGGGGGGGGGGTCCAAGGGGAAAAAGAAAATTGAGAAAAGGAAGGAGAATGAATTTGTAAAACAAAATCTGAAGAAGAAAAATAATCGAAGGAAGAAAAGGAGAAAAAAGAAGCAACAGAAGAAAAAATAAGCTGTTCATTTTCACAACAATTCAATTCCAATGTCTGCAAAATATAACGCGTTTAGGTATTAGAATTTAATACATTAGAGAGAGTAGAATTTAATGCAATATCCTCATTCGCGCGCTGTCTAAAACCCCTGACGAGCAGCCCCCAACTGAAGGAACGTCTTGGGGCCGGTGCAGCATTTAACGCCGCGCACTAGTGCGTTGTTTGGTAATTGGGTAACTGCTCTCCAGGAGCGAGGCCCCGAGCCGCCTGCCAGGCTGCCCTCTCCCCGCCCCGGAGAGAGCGCTAATTGGCTTATTCGCTGCATTATGGAGGCCGAGGCGATTGTAGTGGGAGGGCGCTCCAGGCGGCTCTTCTTGTGCGCAGAGGTCCGTCGCTTCTCCCCGCTCTTCCCCAAGCGCCGCAGAAACATTGGCGGGTTTTGCTTGAGACACTTAAAGGTCCTCAGGTGCGTGTAAATTACCGCCCACACTCACTCAGTTGAGAGACAAATAACCATTTCCCCAGTTCTTTTTCTTTGGATTTTCCTGCAACTTTTGTCGCACAAGTGTAAATTACAACACCAAGAAAACGTAAGGTGATTACTACAAGCTGAGACTAATATTTTTCAGCACATTCGGGCTAACACTCACCACATCCATTACGGAATATCAATTCGTATTAAACCCCTCCTGTTTCTTATTTTATTCCCAATCTGACTTTCGAAAACCATAATATATATATATATATATATATATATATCTCATATATTATATATATATATATTAACTTATATCTATAATATATTACTATCATCAAATTAAGAAGAAACTATATGGTTCTACCACATATGAGCAAGACTTAGATTACGTTTTTGGCTCACATAATTTCTATATTGGATTTTCGTTGATGAGGACTATTTGATCATATTTTTATTTCTGTTTGTGCACCTCTTCAACCTTTGCTTATTAATTCAGTACAAACATGTAAAATACTAAATTCTGTCTGGGAGAACAAGAGAATAGTCATTTGTAACTTTATGCCAGCAATGGATTTAAGGTACGATTAACCCAATGTGCAAAGAAAAAATAACAACATAAAACGTCCTTGAGAAATCTTCTCTAAGCGTGGGGCTCGCAGGCTGAATCTTGATGTGCAGGGCACTGTTGCTCGTTCCGCCGTGGCCAACGCTGATTGCGCGAGAGAGAGAAATTTAAGGCCGCGGCGGGGCGGGAAGTGCCTTTTTGTCGGCGCTGGGGCGCTGTTACGCAACGACCTCGCGACACTGTGCTCGCGCTGGGCTGAGAGCGCCTTTCCCTGGAGTGGAGGGCTGTGGCTGAGCGTTCTCTGCAGGCGTCGCTCTTCCCGGACTCGAATCGCCCGCCCCGCCCCTCGCCCTCCCCGCCTCGCCCACGCACGTTTACTTTCTCAGTCTTCAACTAAACGCTTTCTCCTGTGGCGTTCGGGGAATGCCACGTGGTTAGACGAATTTGTAAGAACTGCATTAGTATCGAACTTCTGATGTACAGAGCTTAAAAAAATGTTAAGTAGAAATGAGGCAACCGAAATGGGAGCGCCAGGGGTGAAGAATTTGGCTACTCCAATTTGGCCCGTGAGCAGCAGGCAGCGCCGCCCTGCCGAGCGCCAGGCGCTGCGCCATCGCCCATCGCCATCGCCCTCGCGGGGCGGGGAGCGCTGTAGGGCCGGGCGGCGAGGCTTGCGACGGAACCAACCCCGCCCGAGGAGAGCGAGAGAGAAGAGAGAAAAGCGAGGCGAGCGACGTGGAAACGCGCACGAGTGAAGCGGACCTAATGGCGGAGGGCAGGTAACGGGGACTAAATGAAAGGCGGCGTGGCAAACGTCCGCTCGCACAGACGCCTGGCAGCGCTAGCGGTCAGGGCAGGTCGTTTCTCCCACTCGCCTTCAGAAGGGAGGGCACAGACGAATCAGTACTATTGTTCCTCTCTGGCGGGACAGAAGATGAACATAGTAAAGTGTTTGAGAGAACCAGCGTCATACAGGAAGAAAATAGCGGATTAGCTTTAAATGTTTCAACATTTCAGTATATCATAAATTTTCTTAGCTGTGCTTTGTTTTACATTGTATTACTGGTTGGAAATATTGTAATTGATTAATAGAAGTATAAATTCATATTGTCATTGAAGCTTGGTTTTCGTATGACTGCTTTCTTTAACGTTCTGCGCTATTGGGTCACGATCTATTTTTATCCTTCGTTTGAGACGACAGATGCGAAGTAATTTTTTCTAATATTTCAAAGAGAATTATTCCATGGAACGGGTTGTCTGAACGCGCGTGCCTTCATGCAATGTCATGTTGGCTCACACAAAGGGAAACCTGTAATCTTTCCAACACGCTCTCCATTACTTTGTTTTCCACGTAGTGGTGTGTGTGTTGGCTGCTGGCGTCACTTCGTCAAGGTTTTAGTATTCCACTCTCTCGCACACTTGTTCAATGGAAGCACTTGGTTGATACTCGTTTACTTGACATCGTCGTTTTTGTTTCGTTTGTTCCTTCTACGTAATTTATCGAAGATACGTTGGAATGTTACTGATAGGCGCTCCCGCAGTCGTATGTGCCGCCGGCCAAACCGAAGACAACGACGTTCTTTCCCTTTCGGTTTAGCCCTTCAGAAGACTGGCGGGTCCGAATTAAGGGAGCGTTTCGGAGGTCTCGCACTCTAGCAAGTGTTATGCCGCACGCTCTCGCCTGGCGGTCGACGTGTCTGAAGGCGTCAACGTATCTTTTGACGATCTGCAACATGAACGGGATCAGCGCAATGTCGCCCTTCTGTTTAAGCAAGGCAGCTGCAGCCGGCGCTCAGCACGCCTCGTGGCGGAGGCCGCGGTGGGACAGGTCAAAGGGCCAAAATTAGCAGACTTCACCGCTGCAGCGCGCTCCCTTTGCGCAGAAACAACACCCTCGCCTCACCCCCCCACGAATTGCTTGCGGCAGCGGGAAGAGGCAGGGGGAAGGTAATAGCGGACGAAAGACTGCAGCTCGAGCGCCAATAAGGCCGGGAGGGGATTGTGATGAAACGGAGCCAAGGGCAGCAGGGGCGAAGGGCCAGAGAGCGCAGGGCTGGCCCAACCTCCCACCGCCGCACGAGGCAACGTCGCTGACATCCCAGCGCTCCGAGAGAAAAGCTGGTGATCCGCAGAAGAACCGGACTGGTTTAAAACCCGGAGAGCATTCTCACAATGCGTTTACAATATACGGCTAACAATAATCATTCACAAAGCTCCAAATAATTGTTAAGTTCGGATGGAGAGTCGAGAGCAATACTTTTGTCCAATATGAAGCAAAATTCGAAAAAAACGAGCTTTCATAAGCAAATATCATGTCCTTCTTTCCTGCAAGTGAAGTCAACGACGGACAACCTAAAGGCAAAGCTATTTTCCCTTCTGTACTGTTGCAGCATTGCAGCTGTTTTTTGAGAAATACTCTATGACATTCCATTACGTTACGAAACGTGAAATGTCAGAGACTAAATTTTACACTAAAACAACCTAACCTATTGAAACGAACTTTAAATTTTATTATTAACTTTTCTAGGAATGCCATCTTCTTCGTAATTTTAGGTAATATTTTGTAACGGTATTTGGAAAATCCCAGCCCATCTCTGGAAATGAAACTTATTTTTAGGCAACTTTTAGAAACAATAATAAAAAAATCTTTCCTCGGGTTAATATTGCGAAAAGAAATCAGTCTCTTATGCACAACTCACACTATCAGAAAACGATAATTGAATAGGACAAGGATTATTTTTATTAATTTTTTTGACACGGCTGCTCGTTTCTGGATGGCAAGGAGAAACTTTCTAAAACATATGTTCCTGATTGATTTTTCTATTTAATATGAGGTTGATTTTATTTGCATCATTGTTACAAATTCATTTTTTATTATTTTACTATTCACATGTTCATATAGAAATTATGATTTGTATTTATGTCTACCAACGCATCAATATTATTTTCCGCCGTTATCATGATGCATAGACACCTTTCACTATCATAATACATTCAATTGCTAATAACTAAGTTGTTGATATGACTGTAAATAATTTAATTAAGTAATATCAGTACCTTTCACTTCAAGTAAGTTTCACACAGTACTTTGTTCTTGATGGTAAGTTCACTGTACGTTGGACAACTTAATGAAATGTTTTCATCACAGATAATGAAAATACTTCGCAAATATTACGAAAGTGGCGCGTGTAAATACCGCCTAGAGAAATCAGCTTCTGACACATAACGATGAAGGTTTTTCCTCTGTTACATGCGCTTGAAAGTTATTCGCATAATTCATATTTGCAAGAATATTGTACGAAGTGTGTTAGTGATAGTAATATTAATTAACAAAATAGCTTTTGTACGAAAAAATTATCTTTGTTCCTCTCTTTGTGTAATAGTATAATGATCTCCCTTTCTGCATAATACATAGTAGTGGTTGTTGTAGCCAGGAAAAACCCAATGTATTAAGTTTTATTAAACTCCCAGGCAGATTGCTTACAAAATATAGAATATCCAGAAACGATACCAAAATCACGTTAAACCAGATGTACAATGTGTAGTCCACAGTTAATCCAGTAGAATATTCAAACACAGTGCCAAGTTACAACCAGTATCCGAAAACTCAATAACTAGTATAAACGCCAGACTCCTCGCACACACTGCCTATTGCTTTTTTCTTTCTTTTTTTTTGTCTTAGCCAAAGGTTTGTGTAATATGTGTAGCAGTGTAGTTACTGCTATGTTGCTGTGTTGCACTATGCCCTTAGAATATCAGACGGGAATGCTTGTCTTATTTACCCTATTGTAAGGACGTGTCGAGCTTACTGTATAAGCGTTGCCGGAGCTTCGTCGGTTTGAAAGGCTTGATAAGCTTCGTTAAAACAAAAGCCGTCTCAAGCATTGAGAGAAGGACTCGATATCATGTTCTTATTGCTTCAGGGGCGGTGTCCGCTTTTATATCCGGCCCGCATAGCCTCGCTGCTCGGGTGCCGCTCCTTTCCCGTTGGCCGGCGCCTTGGCCGCTGCGCCGCCCCGACACACTTCCGAGAAACTGTTTCGCGCCGTTGTCTCGACGCGTTCTTTGAACTGCCGCATACAACCGCAACAGTCACGATTTTTTAAAGTCAAAAAGAAGAACTTTGCCAAAATGGAATGTAACTAGAACTTTTATGCATGTTTGGGCGCCATTATCCTTCTTGTTGTATTAGCACCTGGCTGAAATCTCGCTCCACTAGAATCCTTTCGGACCATTCAGAATTATAGACAGAGCCAGAAAGAAAACCTTTTATTCTTGAAATTTCCTGCGATTGAACTCTGGACCTTTTTTTTCTGCCATTCATTGCTTATTTTACGCGCTTATCCGTGCGTGGGATAGATGTTTCGTGAAAAATTGGCGAGGTTCATTTTTTATTCCGCAATCCTTCATTGAGTCCCTCGGCAGCCTCTGTTCATTTATCTCCCTGCTCCTTTAGATCGGCTTTATTAGCAGCAGCAACGTTCTTGCGCAGTGCCAGGGGAGGAAGGTGCAAAGGTTGGGACCGGACGAGTCGAGGGGGAACAGAGTGGAGAGGGCCGGAGGGGATAGAACAGGGCCGGTAGACCGAGGAAGCTAGATCCTGGACCGATAGAGTAGGGCACCGTAGAACGGGGCGGGCAGAGCGAGGGAGGTATAGCCGACATGGTAGAGCAGGGAGGGTAGAGCGGGGCGGGCAGAGCAGGGAGGGTAGAGCAGGGAGGGTAGAGCAGGGAGGGTAGAGCGGGGCGGGCAGAGCAGGGAGGGTAGAGCAGGGAGGGTAGAGCGGGGCGGGCAGAGCGGGGCGATTAGGGCAGGGAGAGATCCGCGGGGCTGAGGAGCAAAGAAGAAAAACCCTCCGCCCAGGAAATGAAGGTCCAGCTACGTCCACACCAACTACCCCAACAACTTACCCCTGCTTTATTTAATCCACCTGGCTCTAAAATATTTTTTTTTCGCAATTAGACACCTACATGTCACACACACACACCTACACCATCACACATACTTACACCATCACATACACCTACACACTCTACAGCTCCCACACCTACAGACACACTCACACATACATATAAAGTTAGTTCAAGTTGTTAACATTGTAGATGGGAGAAGTATGAAAAAAGTGCTATAAGAAACAAAGATTTTGTCCGCAAAAGGCCGTATAAAACTTTATATAACCGGCGAGAAAAAGGTGCTGTATTTCTTTACCTAATTGAAATGACTCACTCTGTAGTCGTTACGAATAATGTGAGTTTTTCGGAAGCTTTTGCGCTGAAACTATATTTCACTCTTGAGAATGTCTTCTTGTTGGCCTTCTTTTGTCTAGAGTGAATGCAATTAATTGACTGCGTCAGCCGATATGCCGACAGCCTTCCTTCGTAGCTTGTTCGTTCCGTTTTGAATGAAAGGTTTCTCGTCGCCGGAGAGCAGAAGGTCTGCGCTCGGACGTCTTCATTTCCGCAATCACGGCTCCCTCCCCCCCCCCCCGCCAACGCCCCCTGCGTTGATTGCGCGCGGCCCCTTGCGGCGACGGCGGAGCAGGGGGCGCTGGCCGCGACTCGCAGCAACACCACACGGGCAATGCTAACGCCTTGGGCAATTGTTGGTGTACTCTTCAAATTGCCAGTGCTGTCCATCTTTGATAGTCGATAATCGACGATATACCTACCTCGTAAGTTCGAAAGCAATTTTGAAACATCCTGTACATGAATGAGTGGTGAAAATTTTCAACGGAACACTTAGATACCGAACCGTGCTTAGATTAGAACCGTGCCACCATAAACTCTGGATCAACCATTTATTTTAACAAAGTCGTTTATTTTGCTTATTAACTACACACGAAAACTACTGATTTGTGTATGCGCATTTTACAGTTGTTGGCTTCTTCAATTGATTCTTTTTTGTCACACGAATCACTTCCCTTGACTATTTATATTCACGGCTCGCTTCCTTCGCAATGCTACATTAACCACTGCACAGCACTGCCACACTGCACTGAGGAGTACAATGCTGCTGAGCGCGATGCACGCTCCTCGCAGCTCAGCGACGATTCACGCGCGGCTGGGCGCTGGCGGCTGGCAGCGCCCGCGCGACCCGCGAAGCCCCGGACGCGCCCGCTGCGGATCGCATTTCGATACACATCTGCTACACAATTCACTGCTTGCTCAATACAAATTGGGCTCATATCATACATTTTTACCTTTTATACAATATTAGAATAATTTATTTCCATATCTAGGGAATTGAATAGTTCTCAAAAAAGCCTGTTTCATCAACGTCTTGATCACATCTACCGCCATAAATGCTCTCTGAAACGGGCGTTGTCCGTCATGTTGGAGTTCAACCTTCTGCTCCGTAGCTTTGATTTAGCTAATTATTCGCAGATGGGCCGAAGATTTCTTGTGAATGACTGGCAAATGGGCTCTGCAATCTTCCACAAGAATTATATACCTATTTTACTCTTACGATTGCGATTGGTATCTCTAAAATCCTTTTTGATTTTATAGACGATAAGTTAGAACTTAACACTATTTCTTGAGTAGTGTTGTGTATCTGGAGGTTATTTTATTAGTTATGACTGGTATAATATTTATAAGCCGTATCAAATACAAATTTAAACTTTTGAAACACGAACTGTCAAAGCATATATTTTCGTATCTTCGAGACGAAACATTTATTCGCAAAACACAAATTTCTATTAAATAATTTGACTACCGATATAAAGACGTTTGAATGTTATATCAAAAATATTTGACCCGTATTGACGAATAGTTATAGAAAAAGTCTTAATAATATTAGGCGAAAAGTGTACAATATAAAGTGTACAATATAAAATGTACAATATAAAGTGTACATGCGCACGCCTCATAATGACATTATCCGTGAAAAATAATTTAACTGACGCCAAGTATACTTTATTTTACTACGAAATCTGAAAAAAATGCGTAATGAATATTTTTATCGTATTTAATTTATTCACCAACTGATATAAATTATAAGGACTCTGAAAACTATTTAACACCTTAAGAAAACTAATTAACACCTTCCACTTCTTTTGGTGCAACATTTCAAAGCCGGTTGTGTTTTAAAAAAATTAAAAATCTTTCTTCTCCAAAATCTAGGACTTGGGTTTACCCCTCGTCCACCACGAATTTTAATTTCAAAATGACCTTATTCGAGCATCAACGTTATATCTCACACAGAATTTATTGCCTTCGTAAAAGGGGCTCTTCACAAAACTTAGTTCGAAATGTTTGGGATAATATTTCTCGAAACTGTTTTAAAGAAAAAATGATTATTTCTAAAGATACAAAACAATACGAAGTAAGGTAATAAGTATGAAAGTTACATACAGTTTCAAAGGACGTCTTAAAGAAAATACATCAAGAATTTTTCGGCATACACTTTTAGAGAAAAAAAGAAAATTTTTCCTAGTGACACGAAGTAAAATGACACATAAGTAGCATGAAACTCGTATAGAGTTAGGAGTTGGCAGCACGGAAATATCAGAGATAATGTGAAAGAGTTTAATAATACTCTAACTCATAAATAATCCTTTGGGTTTTACCAAATTTTGACTATTCGTCCGCTCGATTTTCTTTTGTGCTTTGTATTGATTCCGTGCGCGTCCACTGCTAAGGAATTAGTTATGTAAGTGTAGTGCAATTTTATTCACGGGAGAGGGAGAGCGAATTAAAAGAGAGAGGTAGAATAATTGAGAACAGAGGAGAGAAAATGGGAAAAGAGGATGAACGGATGAGGAGACAGAGAGAGGGATAGAGAGAGAGAGAGAGGGATGGAGAGAGAGAGAGAGGGATGGAGAGAGAGAGAGGGATGGAGAGAGAGCGAGAGAGGGATGGAGAGAGAGCGAGAGAGCGAGAGAGAGAGAGGAGCGGGGCAAGAGGCGCTAGTGGAGGCCCATGGGCGCAGAGGATGCGTGGATCCGTGGCCGCTGGCGAGCGAGTTCAGGTGTTGCGGCCCCACCCTCTCCGCCGCTCCGATGGCGCTTCCGTGTCGCCCCCAGGCGCCGCCCCGCCCCCACCTCGCCCCTCACTCACACAGCACAGCCGCCCCGCCACAGCCACCGCCACTCCCACTACGCCCACGCCTTTCTTTCCAAAATGCTCATTGTATCGGATATTTCCCTCATTTTACTATTAACGAGGTTTCACGTTGAATATAATGGTATCTAATATACGAACGAAGCAGAAACTACTGGGACTGATGACGGAGAGGAAGTAACTCTGTGTTACAAACAGTACTAAGAATCCACAACAAATATCAGAGATAATTCGCTTGGGCTTTACGGACTCTGCCACTAATCCCAATCATTGGCTTTCCTCGCGAAACGCAAACTGTTAGGGTTACATAGTGCGGAAATGAGTAGACACTAAAAGGATATCTTTATCAGAAAAAGTATCGGTTTCATTTAATGGTTACTCGTGGGGTCTCGCCTCCACGTGTTTCGCCTCGTCGTGTTTCGCCTCGTCGTGTTTCGCCTCGTCGTGTTTCGCCTCGTCGTGTTTC
>BOPP01000188.1:402845-441438 GCA_017312745.1 Gryllus bimaculatus | reverse complement strand
CGTGTCTCGCCTCTTCGTGTCTCGCCTCTTCGTGTCTCGCCTCGTCGTGTCTCGCCTCGTCCGTGGTCTCGCCTCGTCGTTGTCTCGCCCTCTCCTGTCTCGCTTCGTCGTGTCTCGCCTCGTTCGTGTCTCGCCTCGTCGTGTCTCGACTCGTCGTGTCTCGACAAACAATCGTCGTGTCTCGCCTCGTCGTGTCTCGCCTCGTTTCACGTGTCTCGACTCGTCGTGTTCTCGACTCGTCGTGTCTCGACTCGTCGTGTCTCGACTCGTCGTGTTCTCGACTCGTCGTGTCCGATCGTTCGTGTCTCGACTCGTTCGTGTTCTCGACCTCGTCTGTCATCGACTCGTCGTGTCTCGACTCGTCGTGTCTCGACTCGCCGTGGTCTCGACTTCGTTCGTGTCTCGACTCGTCGTGTCTCGACTCGTGTGTCTCGACGCGTCGTGTCCTCGACTCGTCGTTGTCTCGACTTCGTCGTGGGTCTCGACTCGTCTTCTCGGACTCGTCGTGTCTCGCACTCGTCGTGTCTCGACTCATCGGATCTTGTTCATGGTTGGGTTTCGTAGTGTTTTTGTTTTTTTTTTTTTTTTTGGCGGGTCTCATCTCTTTTTGTCTTGTCTCGGCGGGTCTCCTTTTACCATGTTCTTTCTGAACAAAATGAATCCTCTGCTTAAAATTAATACTTACAACTACTATGTGTTCATACGGTCAGAGTTCACTATCTGCTGCCGGGCGGTGACCTTCCTGGCGGTAACGATATATACTGCGTGAGGTTCGGCCCCGCGCGCCGGCGTTTGTCGTGGTGCGGTGCGCGACAGGATATGTCTCATTCCACTCCTTTGCCCTTCAGCTGGCGGTAGGGTTTCGACGTCGTCCCTCCCTGTGGCCACAGCGTTGGCTAGCGTTGGGAGCAGCGGTCGGAGACAGGTTGCTTCTCGCTTCACCCCTTCGCCCACTTGCAACGCAGGCGTCGAGGTGCCGCGCGACTGGGTGAGGGCCGCTCCGGTGATCCGCGTGGTGGCGCCAACGGGCGCAGAGCGCTGTTCCGGCCATCGGTGGCACGGTTCCCGGATCGTCTATTGCGCCTCTGCTCGTCGTCACTCTGGTCCCATGGTCGGGCACTTACTATGGCCTATTGCGTTTGTTTAGGGTCAGTGTCTCCCGGGGCGGCCTGCGATGAGACGATGCGACAATGCATTCGGGCGGCGGCGAGGCGGCAGTACACCCGCTGGCGTACTCCTCGGCAACCTACTTCTTGTTTCCTGCCTGATCGGAATCGCAATGGCACAACTTTCACTTGTCTCCTCGGCGTCGCGGGTCACGTGGCCCTCCCCCGCTTCATTTTCCCGCGGCCGCTCGTCAAGCCGTTTCTTGCGCCCCATCGCGGCGGCGTTGATGGACGCCCGACTCTCGCCACATTCTGCGAATCTCGAACGTCGTCCAAATCACGAAGAAATGGTGCAGGGGCGTTGCTAGGCTCGGAGACGGTGGCGTCCGCACTTCCCCGTGAATTACCGGATGCGTGCGGGCGTCGGTTGTGCGGAGACCATAGAGTTGCATATGTGCGCGTCCCCAACGCTCGGAAGACCCTTTCAGGTAGCGAAATCTGCCAACAAACATGAGACGGTGTGTAGATGTCTCTTGAATCTAAGGCTGTGTAGTAAATGTGTCTAATGTTTGTAATCTTATAATAAACCTTATATTGTAACTTCATCTGGTCTTTGGAAGTTTAATAGCAAAGACTATTCAGGATTCAGGTCGGAATAAAGAAGTTGGTTTCTGCAACAAAATAATTGGTGAACGTCAGGTCTTTCTTATAATGACGCTGCAAGACTGGTGTGCTCTTAACTATTCCATTTAAATGACAGGTGATTCAGCATTTTTTAAAGTTGACACACGGTACATTAATTTTACGGGCGATATTTCAGTATTCTTCCCCTTTCAATTTGTATTTAACGGCCCCTAAATGTTGTTTCTAAATGACTATCACTCCCGGGTGGAGGATGCAGCGCAGGCTAGAGCTGGAGAGCGCGTGTAAGGATGTTGGGTGGCGCTGTCACTTCGCCCGTCCACGGCCCCCTGGGAAGGCGCCAATTTGTGTAATCGGCGGCCGCGGAGCCGCGGGGTGGGGGGTGGGGGCGGGCGGAATATGAAGGTTGGAAGCGATGGCGATCGGCGCCGGCGGCCACTTAAGGAGATGAGCTCAGGTCGATGGAGCCCTGGCCTCAAGGGCGCTCTGCACGGCCCTCGCTCGCCCTTCACTCGCCCGCCTGGCTGTTACATTCGTCAAGCCGCCGTGTTTCCTCTTTACGCCGTGGCCCTTCTTCCTGCCGTTCAATGTTCTTATGACTCCGCCTCCGCTCACTTGGCACCGCTCCCCCACCACCTTTGCTTCCCCGCCCCTCTCCCCCTCCAGCCTCCCACTCTGGCGCTCGCCTGCCCCCCCTAAACTGCCTTCACCTTGACACCGCCGCCGCGCCGTGTCGAATCGAGTGCACTCGAACTCCAAATGAATTTGGTCTCCATTCCCCAGAAACCCACACCAAATGGAACGAATTTTTCAAATTAAATTCTTTTTACAATAGAATATTGCTCTGCCCCTGATCGGGACAGGGCGAATTTTAGCAAGTTTTATTACTTACTTCGCAATCATTACGCAGCATGCAACCAACCTTCATTAATAAAATGAGTCAGTCAAAGATTTAGAATGTATAAAGAAACACATTAGATGCACGTCTTTGCTGCGCACCATTCGTATATATAACGGATCAATGTAACAGTCAACATTATTTCATATTTATAGCAGAAAATCTAGGATGAAAGCTCTTCCTGTAACTTGAGATCCTCCACAAAAATGCATATTTGATTAAAACGTTCTCCATGTCTATCCTAAATACGTGCAGCTTCCACATATCTATGTTCTTAGGTAAACATTTGGGAAAATAACTGGTAATTTACTGAAAGTTTAATGAAAATTAGTAGTTATATTGCTAAGAAATATGAATCAATGTATTTATATCTTACAAGAAATTAATTTTATCAATTTCAAATAGAGCACTTTTTATGCACATGTCCATGTACGTAGACTGCAATGCAATTTTTTGTAGAATATTGCAACCAACGTAGCAAACAAAACAAGAAAACCTGGCTCATTCAAAACGCGGGAACGTTCCGATCTATTTTGCGTCAAAAGCTGCGCCGCTAATCAAAACGCACGAATTCTGGATCAAAACGGCGGTCTCAGCCATGACCTCCTGAGGGGGCAAATGGTCTTTGACTTCCGTTGATTGGAGATTCCGGGCGCCTCAACTAGCAAGGTCATTCGTCCTGTAAGTGTGTTTTTTTCTGTGGTGGTGGCGCTCATCTTCCCCCCGCTGTTTGGCGAGATCCGACGCTGGCCTACCGTCTGCTAGCAGCGTTTTCCCCAACCAGGTATCTTTCACCAGTGGGACACTGTCCAAGCGGAGGCGAAGCTCTACGTTCCGACAGCTCTCCCGACATGTGTGGTAGTGTAGTGCATGTCAGTGTAAGTGTGTGTATGATGAAATGATGGACAAAATCTCCGTCAACTTAATTTTTATTTTATTAATAATACAAATAACAATACTATTAATTTAACGAAGACTACTTCCAATATTTCATCATGTAATTACGTTCACAATACCACATCAGCTTTCCTACAATAACTGTTTGCATGTAAGGGGTGAAGATAGACCAAGGAAGAGGTTGGGAAGATCGCACGTGGTCTGTGGTTCGTTGGTTACGGTACTGCCCCGGCATTCGTCTGTTATTTGCCGGAAAAGAACATGGAAAAGCTACCGATCAGAGCAGCCAGTCTCTAGAATTCTCGTCCAGACAGCTGAATATGATCTAGTATCAAGCCACCGTCGGGACTCGAACCGAGGACCCCCGAGTCAGAAGCTTTGCAGTGGCCTCAGTTGATGCCCTGAGCCACCTCTCCCGGTGTGAGAGGGACGGGAAATGCGCGCGCTTGCTCTCGTTTGTTTCCGTCGCGCTGCCCAGGCACGCACCGCGCGGACGCGGAATCCATGCGCATAGGAAGTCAACAGAGAAGCATTTTGCGATATATATTTATGTTGACTACCACACTCGCGAAATTAAAACCAATAGTGTTTAACTACAAGTATACATACAAAATGCTACAACCAGGGTGGTGTATCTCAATACGTTTGTCACCTTTTCTCTCTTATTTTTCTAACTACTTCCGCCATAAGACCAATCATAAACTATGAATCATCTATCTTAGAAGGCGTTATACATAGATCGCTATGTGTAATGTCCAATAAACAGCCTATGCACTTTTTACGTAATCTCTGATTTTAACATACGCTTTCAGTTATTTTCAATATTTGGCGCTTCTTCGAACTCTGTTAGACATCATTTCACTCATGAAATACTCCTATTAAATACCACTCGACTTCGGAAATTCTCAGATATGTGGGCTCCTAGCTTCACGAGTCAGAAACTATATACATCGTTTCCATGTGTGTGTGTGTGTAGGACCTATGGCAATTCAATCCTTGTCTATATCATTGACAACGTTTGAAATGCCCATGAAAATACGATGACAATCCTTTTAATGCAAATTGAATAAAATAGCCCTACTTATACTAAAACTAAATGAGTTCGAATACTTTATTACTATCAAAAATGCTATTAACATAATAAACTAAGGGAAAATAACAAACGTACTGATTTTTTGGTGAAAAAGTATATATGTTAGGTCATATAGCTAGAGCTATATTTCCTTACGCGCGTGTTAAAAATAACGGTTTAATCGGTGAAATCAATAACAATACGATTAACCAATTTGTTGCTTCCGATATACGAGAATTACATGTACCAGAAATGTAAAATTCATATCATTACATTTTAGTTCTTAGTCTCTTAGTTCTTGATGTACGTAAAAACTCAACTCTACAATGTTTCCATTGCAAAACAGTGAAAACGAAATCGCCAATAAATGTTCGGCGAAAAAGGCAAACTGAATGGGGGTAGCGTTTAATTTTTCCATTGAAATTAGGAGTGACGTATGTCAAGCCAAGGATGTCTTTTTACCAAACTTTAAGAAATGAAAGGAGAAAAATCGGAAAACTCATTAATATAATACGTTTAACTTTTTATGTTTTGTGACAATTGAGTCCCTAGAGTAGGGGAGCTTATTTAATTTATTGTCTACCCATGTAGTGCCAAAATCAATATAGTATGCTATATTTTCTACATACAGTGGTTGTGAAGTGATGTAAAAACTTTTAACAATTTTAGAAAGAAGGCATAAAAAAAGATTTATGTAAGATACGGCCCTCCAAATTCTTTAAAAGAATCGGGAATATTTATAAATTTCTACCTTCAAATCACACATTGAATTAATATTTCAATTTGAATATTGTAAGAAGAAGAGGTACATACTGGTAAGAAAATTGTAGCTACTGAATTTGCTAGCGTTTTCAAAGCTTCCCATTTTAGATATGTTTTCGGGGAAAACTGAAGTACACTTCTGGAAATTTATATTGCGCTGTCGGGCGATGGAGCGGCCGCTATGCGAGGTAGAACCCTGTCGAGTAGTAGAACCGCGGTCGCGACGCGACGCTGCGTGGGCGGCGAATGTTCGGGGAATGGCTCGTGTTGGCGGCGCGTGAAGGGGTCTCTTCACCCTGGGATGCGTGGGTATGGATGCAACTGCGTGGGCACTGAGGCTGTGCGCCATGCGCTCTCGAAAAATGTTTGTTTTCTTTATGGCTTTGTTTCATGATAACTGCATTAGAAGTTAACTCTACGACGCGCGACTTACTTATGCGACACACTTTAAAACTATAAGGATCCTTAGGGCAACGCCCTAGCCGCATTAATATCCCATTTACCTCGCTCTTTCTTATTAGGAGCCTGAGAAAGCCGTCGAGAGCTCCCAATGCATTGGCTGCGTCTATTACGTTCCCGAGAAGCGCCGTCGCCAACAGCTGAAGAGCGCCGCGCGCGTTTCCCAGTTCTTCGCGGGGCCAATGAGGGCGATCATCACCGATACCTCACCCCCCCCCACACACACACACTGCCCTCGCTCTGCGCATGCGCGCGGCCCCTCGCCCCATTGGCTCCCGTTCAATGCCCCAATTACGTGCCCTAGCGCAGACCATCTGGCGGTGGAATCAGTAGATAGGAGACTATTCCAGAGGGCGTTACACTTCCGCGCATCTTTCGTTCGGGTTCAACCACGTTTTCCCCCGTCAGTTGGCAACGCACGGTCTCGACAATTTCACAATCTGCAGGGGTGGTTACAGGTTTCAACTGCGCCAATTCAGGTGTATTGTTCTAATTAAGGAATAATCATCAGCAATGAGGGTATTTTCTGAAACAGCAGATTTGCTTGCACATACCTGTCATCAGATGCGATTGTATAAATGCTTCGCATAAAAATGACGTTTCCAGAAAGGAGTGAACATCAAAGGTTGATTATAAAAAACTATTTTTAACTGCGTACAATGAAGTTCTCGGAGTCACGCACTGAAAGTGTAAATACAAAAACGAACAAGTAGGTTGCGCCTCAATTTAGAATTGGAACGAAAATACTTTACTTATTCGAAGAATATCAATATTTCTTTTCCAAAATCGAAATTTTATTTCTATGCCAATGTATTTATTTCGAAAAATGATTTAAGAAGAAACTATCATATAAAGTTCCTAAGAAAATTATACTTATTAATTAAAAAGTTGCTTCGAGGATGACCAATGTGCATTTATTTTTTACTACTTGCGGTCTTTGTATCAGTGTGCCCCTAATCAACTAACAGATCCTTCATCATTTAACTGAAATTCACGGTCTTTATTTTTTCAAATCTTCTTCCCCGCTCCCCCATCTTTTTCCCCTCTCACCTGATTCTCTCTCCCCGTTTCCCCAGACTCAGAGGCCTCGCCCTTGTGTCCGTTTCCATCCAACCTAATGCTGCTCAGAAGGGCCCCGCCGCTAGACATGCTGGATACAAATACATTCACTTGCAACTATGAGTTGCTCTCCATACTGTGCTTTGCATTTACGTGTATTACGCTAATATTATCTCGGATAGATTCTATCTGTTACCAGGAAAAAACTTGTTCTTAAGAAACTAATATTAGAAAACTCTTCGAGTAAATTTAAAAACTTCACTAAAACATTATTCTTTGCTGCATGGTAAATGGCAAGTTTCATTCACATACGTTTAATGTAATATTGTGTGAATGAAACCAACCCCAGCAGTACAGGGGAGGTTCCTGATACGATCCTGTGCGGAGAACTCTGCTGCCCAAGTAAGCAATCTGCGTATGTCACATGACAGTTGAATACAACCCAAGAAGGAAACTGGGTGCGTCACCTGTCAGTTGAAGAGACATAACATTTGCATACTCGCTGAGGGTTCTTGACCACTAAGTTGGCTGACATTCGCATATGTAAGGATGAGGGTGACATACACATACGAAAGACTTGCGTGTTGTCATGTGTACTGCTTCCAGTCACTTGAGTTATGTGGAAGTTTGAGGACTGTTAGTGCTGTTTATCAGTTGTGCAGTCACGTTTTTTCAAGTTGAATCAGAGTCATTGAACTGTATTTACTAACAGTAAATATAGATCTTACAACTTAACAGATGCTTGCACTGGATCCGCCTAACGTTATTACTCTAGTATTCGCATATGAAGTTGGCGAGAATCAGAGGAAATGTCGCACTTTCACTTCTACGCCAGAGATAACTTCATGCTCAATTGAGAGCTTCTGAGGAATGAAAGGCAGCGGATCTTCTCTCTCTGAACGAGCCTCGTGGTGCGCCGCGGTTCTTAGAATTAATACAATAAAAGCAGATATACAAATTTATTTTTCTTATTACTTCGCATTTGTTAGCTACGTATTATGAGTTACAACGAGGTTTTTAAAAGAGGTTCAATATACACGTTGTGCTAGTTATAAACGGAATTTAACACATAATTACATTAGTAACACACCAATCATTCTTGCACGTGACCCCTTCAGAAATGACGTGGTAATTATGTGACGTTTGTAATGGGTATGTATCACAAGCTGGTAAATATTAGCATAAAATGTTTGCCGAAATTGACGTTATGTAGAGTGTTTCTGGAACCATGTTTTTGAAGTAATATAGCTTTGCGTAAAACTGTAATAAGAACTCAGCAATTGCATTGTTTCCCGTAACACTACGTAAAGCACAAAAGCTCCTATCAAAATTTCAACAGCCACAAACTTCGACCTCAAAATTAGACGTCGAAACAAAATAATAGAAGTCGCCCCACGCGATTATGGCTGCAACTTGAACGAGGAATCGCAGATTTTTACTATTGAGAGCGAAATGTCAAATAATATTGTTATCATTTCAAATGTTTAATACCATCATTTAATTTGCGCTCTAGTTTTGTGAGGGTTGCTTCATTTTAATTCTATCACGATTGTATGGTCTTCCATCCGCTGTTCCATTCCGCTTACAACCGCTCAGTGTTTAATTATCGCGCTCTGTTTGTGCACCAGGGCTGAATTGCCTGCGTTTGGCGTCGCCCGCGGAGCGTATGTACCTTTTATATTAAGTTTGCAACCGGGATGGAAGCCTCCCCACCCCCACCCATCCCTGCGCCAACAATAAATCATAATCACAACTATTCCGCCGGCACACGTCCGGCCACCCTTTTGCTTTAATAGTAATTCTGTCATAGACGTGCCACTGTTCGCTGGGCCTAGGGAAAGGTACAGAAGTGAGAAGGGAGAAAGAAACCTCCCTCCATGCTTTTGTTTCAAGGTTAAGATTAATTCCACTGTAATTGAGATGGCTCTCTGGAGCTCTGAAATCCAAATTACGCGCTTCCTTTGTCATCGACTCCGAAGTTCCTCCGATCGCAGGCACCGCAGGGCGCTTCTGCTCTGGAAGCTCTGCAGTGTTTGTGAAAAGCGAGCGCGTGAGTTCGGTCTGTCTCTTCGTAGGTTATTATTACGCAAACAGAAGCAATACTAGTCAAGGCGGTACTAACGCCTCCCGGCACCACGCAACTTCTAACAGCACTCAACTTCAATGGAACACCAGCTCAATTTCCTGCAAAGCCAGCGTTTAAGTTACTTTTTAATTCAGCAGTTTTTATTTTTTTCTTAAAACTATTATTATTATTATTATTATTATTATTATTATTATTATTAATGACTTTACCCCACCAAGCCCACGGACGAAATGCCATTCTTAACGGAAGCTGTCCGTTAAAGATTTAACAGTCCGCTGTCCGTTAAGAACAATTGAAATAAATCAGATGGCTTACGAGTACACTCATTCGAAGACATGTTGAAGTGATTTGATAACAAGATATTATGAAAAGTTTCGAACAACAAGGCCGATATCACAAATAATAGCGTATGTTGATTTATTATGACGTGCATAACTACAACATTGCTCCATCCGGTTTGAATCTTATTTTTGTAAATGCACGTAATTCGTGAGCTCTGAAGATTTCTGCGTATAAATTGTTTCAATATTTTATTATTTTGTTGACGAATGAAAATATTCTCCAATTCCTGACTTGTTTGACCAAAAGGCGCATGATGCGACGTATCTACGTCATTTCTAAATGCTCATTACGGTTTTCTCCCATTATTTCCTTTTACATTACCCGAGGGGCTGATACTGAAGCAAAAGTCGCAAAAAACTATTGAAATACATAAAAATGTAAATAATAAATCTTAACTCCAGATAGAAAGGAAAAAAGAAAAAAGTATGCTTAAAAAACAATTAGATAAATAATATAGTATCAAGTGGGTTTCTGACAATTTGGTTGGTGGTTATATTCTTTTAAATTTATTTCATCAAACGTATATTGTTTCGGTTACAATTGACTACGTGTGGTCAGCATAGCATAGTCGGCCTCTTTTCAATATTTCGAAGCAAACAATAGCATGGGAAGCCCGTTATTCTCCTTATTTTACAGTAATAAGTTCATATTTCACATTTGTGTACAAGACGAAAACTGATTCCGTGTAGTCAACCGTTTGTTGGTGTAGAAGGCAATTCAACTCACAACTCGGCGATTTTGTAAACTAAGTACGCGGAATTGGAGTAAAATGTTAGTGTTGCATCATTTGTTAACCCGAAGCCAGAACTTTCTATTGCGTTCGATAAATGCCTCTTTCCTTCGAAGTTAAACTCGAGTATTTTCATTTGAAGTCAACGACAGCAGACATTTGAATTTGCCAAGGAGTAAATCAAAACTGGTGTATTCAAAATGAAAAAATCAACATGATTCATTCTAAACATTCTAAAAGTAATTTATAGAAACATGCGTACTACTATGAACGATCATTCATTCTCAACAATCAAAAACGACACTCCACTAGCAAAGAGTTCAATTATTTTTACAGCTATGCTAGGAAAACACTACTTCTGCTTATGGAAGACTATTCCGGAAATATCGGAAAATTGTAGTTGCACAGGTAACTCTCAGATAGTGAATCGCACACCACAAAATAGTTACGGACGCATTGAACTTCGTGTAAATAAAACGTTGCGTGGAATATTAAGAAGCGTAAGAATGTTCTTGCAACTTTAATTCGGACTAAAAGTGACGTACTCACAGGAAAGTCGGAGTGTTTATTAAAAGAGGTGGGAGGGGGCGGGGGCTGTTAGACGTGCGTGTGGTGGTTGAGAGGGGGGGGCGAGCGGAGCTGAGCAAGCGCGCAGCTGTATAGGGGCGAGGGTTGAGCCGCCAGCCACGAGGGCGGCCGCTCGGGTTGAGTGGTTGTATAGTGTATGGCATACGTGTGTGGTAGCGTGGCAGGCGGTGGTGCGTGGATGGGCGAGGGCGGGTGGGGGCAGGCGACGGTTGTCAGCGAGGGTGGGTGGGCGTGGCGTGGACTGCCCGGTGGGTTGGTGGTTGTGGCGTGGGCGTGAGTGTGTGAGGGCGCCCGACGGAGGGGAAGCGAAGAAGTGAAAAGGTGGGTGATCGCGCGCCGTCGCCGCCTCGACCGCTCGGGCGCCGTTTTGAAGAGCCGTTCGCTTCCGGTTCAGTTCTTTTGTATGGATTGCCTCAGTGCGTACGGAAATTCTATGCTTATCTAAAGCTGACAACATCATGTTTAATTCATCAATGAAGATTTATTTGAAGGTTTGCGTCCCATATATTATGTCAGTGTCTGAAGTTGAAGGGTTTGCTAATTTTTTGGAAGATTGTAAACTCCAAAGAAAATTGTTTAGTTTAATGCTTTACGAGTTCTATAAAAGATCCTAAGAAGGATGTGGTGCACAATTTGTGACAATATATACGGAATTGTAGACAAAAATGTCATCATGTTTGGCGCCAGCGAAATTAAATATGAGTTTTCTTCTGTATAAGTATCGTATTCCTCTTTAGGAACTGAATTTTTCAGTCATGTATTACCCTACACATTTGTTCAGTTGTTTATAGCGTACTAGGTATGTTGTTTGGAAAGTAAAATACCTCTACAAACTTAATCTTTACACTGCCACGTGTTTCCCGCCTGGCGAAGCCATATGTATAACTGATGCATACGCTTTGGTCTTATTGGTGGTGGCCTGGCAATGCAAGTTTGAGATTAAAATACGTGGCAGTCAAGCTAAAACTGAAACAACTCGCCTTTAGGAAGGAGATAAATAAAAAGAAAGCTGCATACGCTACTGGCACAGTTACGTACAAGTGTGCAGCGTCTGTGCTCCTGTACCGTGGTGAGCTCATTGTACGTTTCTTTGAAAATGAGGAAAATTTAGATAAAAGGGGAATGCCTTGTTGGTGGTGTATTTTAGTTAAGGACAGTAGAACGGAAGAGTAAATGCACTAGAATATTTGGGAGAGTCGATATAGTGAGATGTACGTATGGAATTGGACATAAAGGAACAACATGTATTTTTGAAAAGTGAAAAAAGCACACCTAACTACTGTTTTAAAATTGTTGAATTAATTAAATATTGTGTTGTTCATTACAGTTTGCACACAATATTGTTAAATGGTGTTTTTTAAATTGTATTATGAAGAATATATATTTTATTTTTATTTTGAAATTGAAAGCATTTTTAGATTTAGTATTTCACTAAGTTATTATATTCAAGCCTATGGTGAATGTCATAGAATCATCACGCCTAAAAATAATTTTATGGGTACTCTTATTTTCCCCTGTTAAGTAATTTTTTTAATGGAAAAGTAAATGCCATCTCAATATAAACTTGACAAGCCCAAACGAAATAACCTACCTTCTACCACAACACCTTGACAAATTAGCCATTCTTAAACTAAGTGGGCGAGGCAAGGCAAGAGAAGTCTAGTGATGAAACGGGAGCAGGCAGTACAGTAAAAAGGGAGGGGAGGTAAGGAAAGAGTAGAGTATCAGCGCCGGAGGGCAGATCAATAGATGACTGGAAGGGGGAGGAGGGAAGAGAGGTACGGGAAAATCTCTGTTTAGGGTGAAGGGCCAGGCCCTTTGAAGGCGGCGCTGGGCGTTCTCATATTCCGCGCAGGGCATCACAGGCCACAGGGCGCGCAACAAGAGATTTTTATTTCCCTTTGATAGCGCCTCAATGTGACCCCGGCCTCCTCACATTCCACCCACTGTCTTTGCGATTAGGCGGAGAGTGGCTGTGATGCACATCTAACCAGTCGAAACACGACAGTCCCTATTTCCACAACCACATGATAATGCTACATTTTCGTAGTATTGCACTGTATCTAATTAACGAAGCCAACAGACGAACGAAAAGGCACTCTTGACGGCCGGTAAGGAGTTAACGACACCAAACCAGTCGGTTATAAACCTCGGTTATCGCTTATATTAACAAACACTAATTGCGTCTTTTATTAGCTGTATATCGGTCTAATGACGTTAACAACTATTCTCGTAATGCATTTTACTTCAATATTGCAATTTAAAGTTATATAATTGATTACACAATAAATTTAAAAATATCTACTTCATACTATCTACGCAAATCTCATCATAAACGTGACAACCGTGAAGCTTCGAGGTCGAAGAGTTCATTCGTAGAAGATTCGAGATATACACCCCCCCGTCCTCTTCATTCGGCGGCGGCGAATGCCGTTCCTTCGCCGGAGGTCGAACCCAGCCCCACTTGGCGCCAGCCTTCGACGACGAGACGTCAACTGGCGAGTTACGTGCGGCGCAAGCGTAGATAAATCGAACACAAAAACGGCTCCTCGCTCTGACAATAAACGGCGTCCATCTTCAAAGGCGCGCGATTTGCCTTCGCCTCAATTTGAGAGAGAAAGGTACAGTGGAAGCTTCGTTAGATATATATTATGACAGTTACTGCAGTCTGTATTCTTTTTCAGAACAATTTCTATTATTATTATTATTATTATTATTATTATTATTATTATTATTATTTCAACATGCTATAAAACTCTTCTTAAAATATATGGATAATAATCGACAACTAATATGAAAAGACTAATGCTCTTTAAAATCACTGCTTTCAGGTTTAGTTGGTTCTTGATTTGCAAAGCTTTTCTGTCGGGCGAAGAGGATGAACGAAAAGTTGAAATCGTTCGATGAATGAATAAATGGTCATTCATTCATAAAACAGTCATCGAACAAATTTTGCCTCATTTTATTTGACGAGTATGTTGAAATATTCTCTTTTACATGCGAGACATGCTTACTAGGCTGCGTTAGGCTTCCCGTCGAACGACAATGCTTGTGGCGTCTTCGAGCGCTGCTTTTATTCGCACAGTACATGATTCAAAACGTTGTCTCGAGGCGTTAAGGAAATTACATTTTCTCTTTCAACTACACGCATTACAAGGAACCACTGAAATATATTGCAACTTTGCTAATTTTTCGCAACTACTACATATCTTTCAAACGCATGTTATTAGTGGAAAAGTCAGCAATATACCTAAGAGAATTTTGAACGTATAATAGACAATGGCAAAATTTTTGCAGGGAAAATAATAAAGCCGCATATTTTTGCGACACATACACAACGCGTGTATTTACAACTGTGTAACTATCTCTTTTAAATAACTTTATCTCTATTACATAGTGAGGAAATATGAGACGTATGGAACACTGGTCGAAACATATTTTTTCCTTTAAAACTTTAATTGGTGAAACATTTTCTCATGCAGAAAATACTCACTCCAGTACTAGTGTTCAGCAACACGCCAATAATACAGGTGTATATTTTATCAATATGCACTAGTAGCACGCGATAAGAACATTCAGGGAAATTTGAACATTTACATTAGCAGTTTGGAGAATTATTTTCACCGCGAACTATTTTGTCGACGAAGTTCTGTCCACAAGTTCAGAAAAATCGATTGTCACGTCGCTCCAGGAACCGGTTCCATTATTAACTCACCATTTCGGGGCGGCACATTCGGAGTCAATCCATCAAAACGCGAAAGAGCGCTTCCGTATGTGGCGTTCCTCAGGAGCGTCGGCGCGACCTTTACTATTCTTTTTGTGGCGCCGCTGAAACGTCTTGTTTACGTTTTCAGGCATTTCTTGCATCGCACAGCGCTTTACGAGCTAATAACGGCAGGATAACGTTACTCTTCAGCGCTCGACGCCTCCTTCAGCTTCTTTCGAACATTTGTGGCCACCACTCTAGAGCTGACAACGAATGCAAGGTGCCGCCTTTCCCAATATCTTTGTCATCAAGATTAGCTGCTCCTGTGAGCGTACTTCGCTCGAAATGAATCATTGCTTTAAAGTTGTTAGTACTGTCACTGGATTTCACTTGGCTAGAACTGGCCCTGGACTGTGCGTTCAATCATACAGAATCAGTAACATTCGTGTGTAATAATAATGTTCTTCTAAAAGTTTGTTAACAAAGACATATAACGTTGCAACTAAATGAGGCAATGCGCAATGAGGCAATAGATCAGAGTCAATTTTTTTACGTACTTTTTAAGATTTTACAGGTTTTTGACCTCTTCCATCCATAACGCCTGCCTTGCTGTTATATACATTATGTCATGTAAATGAAATAGTGCAGAAATAACATGTGCGTAATATAATAATTCTATTCAGTTTTTGAATGAATTATTAAGAGTTGCTGCTGAACTAGGCATGATGACTTCCTGGAATTTTCCATACGATTTCGAGCTCGCAATAATCTACAAATTCAGCAATCTTGATGAATGACGAAAGTTACTTATCAATGTGTGGCAGTACTAAATGAACGCAAGTTAAAGGAAGGAGTTTAAGTCGGAATTGACATTCCAAAATTTATCGATGCATTGTTTCAATCACTGTTAATAGATTATGTATTAACTGAATATTTATTTCATAAATGCGCATCTATACATTTAGGTATTATTGTTTCTTAAAAATGATATTAACATTTACAAAATAGACAAAGCAACTTCACGTATAAAGTATTAATAGCAGAAATCTCTCAAAAATAATACTCTAGCGTAAAATATTTTTATATTTTTCTTGGGTTGTCACATGTGGCTTCTCTCCAGAAATTCGAAGGAAGTCTCTGGATCTCGAAGACCCGCAGAGGTTGACTCAGCTCACTCTGTTGCTTCTTGGCGACAGCAGAATTTGGCTTCTCCACAGACATGCATACCTGCAACAACAGAGAACAATCATTAAAGAAGGTTCATCCGTCACCATCACTAGGAACTCATTCAATCTCTGTCTAAGTACTCAGGCCCTAATTCTTTCTCATCACTCCGACCATCGGCTAATTCGAGTTCAGTAAATTCCCCGTAGACCAGCCCTCTCTGTCTCAACGCCTTAATGAGAGGGACATTTTTGTTGGTTGTTCCTCCATGAGACAAACAGTGTCAGAAGTTAAGAGATCCTGATCTCCTAGCCTTCAGACACTTTCTGATCGGTGGAAGAGGAACCAGCAACGGGTAGTCCCTAATGGAAGGAATGAGGACTGGAAGGGCATAGAACGAAACGAGCCGTACCGTGGACCATTTTCCAGGAAGCGCTCTGGCATTCTCCTGGTAGAGATCAAAGGAAATGACTGAATGCAATTTTCATCAAGACTATGGTCTGCTTTGATCTAGGTATTCAGCTACTGACATAAATTTTCTAAGAAAAACATCAGACAGATCTTGCAAATGAACATAATAAACTGGGAAAGTATTATAATAATAATAATAATTATTATTATTTTAATTATTATTATTATTATTATTATTATTATTATTATTATTATTAGAAACAATCAATATATCAAGTACTATAAAAGCAGAATAACACTTGTGGAACAGAAAATGATTTAATATAAATCTATTTTCTTATAATACATTGAGTATTGAGTGACTACTGATAACCTAGTCTTTCGTATTACGTATAAACGTTTGTAAACAGTGTCCCCCGCACAGAAAGGATGAACTCAAAGGAGATTAAACAACGCACTGTCTCAATACTTGACTGCCCCCTTGAAGAAAAGAAACAGCTACTCGAACGGAGGCAAGGACGTAAATGGACACCGTGAAAGTGGTCTCGTCTTGAGTCGCGCTATACTCCCGTACCCTGGCCGAGACTTTTTGGAACAACCTCCCTTTCTAAACGAAAGCTCGTCGCCCTTAAAAATTGAATGGAGCTGTGCTTTCCCCCACCGCGAGATACGAAGAGGAGGGAGGTGAAAACTTTGGCGGTAGTTCGATTCTCTGCCGCTGCGCGACACCACAAAAGAGCACTTAAGAGGAGGGACGATAATTGCAAAACCTGCAATATAGGTAACGAGGCGAAATGAGAAGAAGGTATCGCGAGCGGGGCCCTAATTCGAACACATTTCACGCAATATCGGGGCACCGGAAGCCCGTCCGTGGAAATATTGGGGCGACAACGTTAACAACTTCGCTAATGCTTCTTTCTCTCTTTTGGGGCCAAAAGAAGTCGAAATGTTCCGCCTTCTATTTATTTGTTTTTTAAGGACGATAGCAGTTTCACTACGCACCGTTAACCTGATGAAACAAAACTCGTTGAAGCATAAAAATTAAGCTATCATTGCTTAAAACACAAATGTGCAACTATTTCAGTTCCGCCCTTTTTCAGGGGGTACAGTTTTTTCAATCGTCTATTTGGTGAACTTACAATTATTTCTAAACTAACCACATCGCATATTTAGAAATTTTTTGACTATGATATCTACTTTATTTTGTTTGTTCAGTGAGTTTCGTGAAGTACAATTCCTTAGTTTCAGTCACTCTCCTATAATTTTATACATTTTATTTTATATTAATACGAATAATTTATTTTTTAATTACTTGAGTCTGTATATTATTGCGTCTATATATTATTGTTTCTCTCGCCATATTGGAGCTATCGATATCAATAAACAGAATCTTTTTAGCTATCAGAAATCAAAATTTTCACATTCAGCTTACGGTTAGTGAATTTGTTTCTAAAAACGCAAAAAACAAATCTTTTCATAAAAAGTGAGGTAATGCCCACTCATGTTTTGTTTATAAGTGGTTTGAGAATTCGGTAGTCTATCATGACACATTTTCCCTGAAAAACATAATATGTTTACATGTAATTCAAATACACTGCAAGGACCATTACGTCATTTTTAATACAAGGCAATTCACTTGTTTTAATAATAGTCTAGAACCCCTTAGGTGTACTTGACAACACAGTTCAATATTTGCTCTAAAATTTACGATCGCATAAACAAAGGAAAATTACATACGAAGTGAGCAAAGAACTTAAATAGGGGCTGTATTAATGTATGACTAAAATTACGACCAAACGTCGCGTTTCAACCAATATATTGCAGAGATTTAAAAGCTTTGGGCATTCATATTTCTCACATTGAATTCTTAGGTAAATATGCATTCACTTTTTGGTGCAATTGTAAGGGTTCAAAAGCTAAAACAACACAAGCGATTGCATCATGATTTACTGCGCCAAAGATCAAATGGAGAAATTCTAGGACCTTGTATTGGGAAAGGATTTGCAATATTTTTTTTTCTTCGCAGAACACAAAGCACTGTTAGGATAGATTGATTATTATAAGAGTAAAGCTAAATCGCAATATCAGGGGAGTTGCACAACGTGTTTAGAAAGCGAACGAAAATCCAAACAGAGCCCGAGCAGCCGCCTTCTGGAGTTTTCGTCTGCCGGCGCAGAGCAAAGATCGCTCAAACGCGGCAGGAGGCCATGAGCGGATTAAAGGGGAATTGGCATCGGGCGGCATTTGTCACGCGCGGATCCGAATGCGGCGCGCGTTCACAGCCGCAGCTGGCGCCGCTACTGCGCCCTGGCGGCCGGCGCCCTAATACGCCCTCCGTGCCCTGCATGCGGAGGAGCCCCGAACCCTGGACCTCCACGCAACCTCCGGCATTACATACATTTCCTTGATCGGATGAACGCCGTCACAGACCTTTCTCTGAATGTTCCTTCAGCGCGAGGTACAATCTCTTTGCTGCACCGACGGTTCGCCGCCAATCGATATGAACTGCCTCCGGAGCAGGCTTTGGGGAAAGAGAAAACTAGTTGTTTTGGTGCTTTTATACGTTTCAGATGTTATATATAAGGCCTACGTCGAAATTGCTCTGAAATATACTTGGTATTCTTCAAATAATTTTAGCAATTTTGGGAGTCTACTATATTCTGACTTTGTAATCGGAAATGGCAAGAAGGAAATCTAAGTTAGTTTAAAGCTAATTAATGAAAGTAGATAAATGTAGTTTGGTAAAGTGTTCAATTACAAAGAAAAGGTGAAGGAGAAGGAGACAAGATGCGATATATTTGATTGCTTAAAATACAATTCAGTCGTGGAGACAAGCCTGAAGGTGAAATATAGTGTGAACAGGATTCACTGCGGTTTAACGAAATGCATGAATACCAGAAGAAAAATAATATTTTTTTTAAATACTCATACGAATTGACATGATGTAAAATACTTTTAAAAATTTGTTTATTATCTGTCACAAAGTTTCTATGGCATATAAATGGATTGGTCACTTCTCACTACAATGTGAGCATGAAGTTCGAAGAAAGAATATATCACTTCATTAGAAGGCAAACGTATTTGTGAAACTAATATTCGATCGAAGCAAAAACTGATTGCTGAAACATTTTAATACTACACAGCTTGTGGACTACAAACTGATCTTAATGTGCTTGCTGACAACACCGACTGGCAAACAAATGAATTAGTAGCATAGGAATCACGGAGAGCGACACACGAGTGGACCTCTGGGAACGCGGCTGCGGTTAGGGATCAGCCATTCACCACACACTATTCGGAAGTCTTTGGCGCGTGGCAACACTGAGTCTCGTCCCGCACCCACACGCCCTTTCAATTGCCCTGAAAGCCCCTCACGCACGATCGCTCTCCCATTTCCCTCCCAACCCTACGCTCGTTCCCCCACTTTCCCGCCATGCCTTCCTTTCGGTCGCCAACCCACCCATCCCTCCGTTCCCTTGCCCACGCTCTCACCCACTCACTCGCTCGTCCTCCCTCCAGCGCGCCCTCGCACTTGCTTTTCCACACAACCGCTCGTTCCCTCTTGCGATCTCTTTTTTACTCCCCCAGCAGCGACAGATGCGCGCCCCGCGGCGACCACCCCAATTAGAGGCGCGGCGGCGGTATCTGAGGAAATGGGTTAGGGTAGCTCTATATAGGGGTCGGACGGAGCCTGAAATGTTTGGGGAAATGGAAGGGGGAAGGAGGGTGGGATGGCGATCTGTGCGACCAAGACGCACCTGACGTCCCACCCACGCGAACCGTGACAAACGCGCCCCGCGGCGACAGCGCCAATTAGGGGCGCGGCGGCGAAGCGCAATTCCACGGCAATTACCCCCCTCGCGCCGCCCACGCACACGCGCTCGCCCTGGCGGCGGCGGCGGGAATCGATCCGCGGCGTCTGCGGCCAGCGCCGCCCTCGCACTGGGCGCCACGGTGCTCGCTCGCACAGTGGACCGGGACAGCCTCTCCCGGACACGCACGTGCATACCGGGTAATATATGTAGTATAGGAAAAGTTATGAAAAGGTGCGGAAAATCAATTTCGAGATTTAAACGAAAATATACGTTTTGAGGTCCACTGATTCCGATTTACATTGGAGGAATTTGCTCACATTATTGTTAAGTTTAGGGTACTTTGTTTTTAATATACAAGGTATTATTTTTAAATATCTCTCACGCCGTTAATATGCAAATTTACAGCAATTTGTAAACACTATTGTGTTTGTGAGCTAATGTGGTTCAACTGACTTGTAAGAAAGCTTTTCGAAAACTCAAAAAAAAATGTATTTTGGGCGGCAATAAATGGCAGCGGGCAAGAGAGTATGAAGGCAATTTCGAAAAGCTAGCCGAGAATAAAAGGAAATTGAAAATACGGGAAAGTCTGGGAGGTTCTGTAGCACCACTAGTTTATGAACTGCCCACCAGGCAAGATCATTTGCAGTAATACATTATTATATTTATTATTATCATTATAAAACAATAGTATCATATTCCAGGGATCCTGAAATAAAGATATTCACAATGTGTGCAAAAAAATTTAGTGAATGTCATCTACAACAGCGTAAATAAGAGGTAATTGCATACGTAGCAAGTATTCTTGCAGAGCTTCCATTAATCTTTGCGTCACCATGCTCCTTCGTGTTAATGAACGACGTTTCAGAGACACTCTGATGACGCACTCGCGTACAATGACAACAAATAAAAATCATCGCCAAGCCCTTCCCTGCTTGTCCTTGTATATATTATAATATCACACGCATAGAGTAAAAAAATGCTTTTACTCATAACTTGATTGCAAGGAATTCAGAGAACTACGACCAAATCCGGACATGTCTTAGTGTTTCTATTGAAACACTACTGATACAGATAATAAAAGAGTATGCAATATCGCAGATAACATTTGATCGATTGTTAATTTTACGCGTGAGAACATCAGTTTACGTGGTGGCCGGGAAATGAAGTGTTTTCCTAATAAACAAGGCAATATTTCTACATCCTTATTTAATGGAATGTGATTTCAGCTACGACAAAGAAAATAGAACTAGGACATATAGTACTAATCAGAGAATTCAGAGAACAGAATGCAAAACATATAATTGAGTTTTTTATTCAAATTAATACTAATATATTATCTTTAGATTTACGGGGATATTGAAACGAGGTATTCTGTAAAGGTACAATTAGAAACTTGAACGAGAAGATACTGAACAGCATAAAACAATTATCCTGAATTTTCTCAAAATAATACTCAAATCCGCCTTTCGTAATAAGCTCAAATAATCGAACAGTTTCTCTCCTGTGTATGCAAACGTAGCTTGTCTGCGGATGAACAACTTCCTTCAGTGTGGTTTTATTCATCTTGCGAAATTGGTTCACTGTTCATTCACTAGGATTAATGGAGATTCGCCAGAGAGGGAGAGAAGAATAACTCGCTACCCTCGACTCTATTCGATTGTTCTGAACGGGATAGAACAAAACCCTATTCAGAGGCAACCTGCTGCCGTTTTATATACTGCAACACAATTTACAATTTTCATATCGAGATAAAAGAAAATATCTGCACCCTTTTTCTGGCATATATTACGAAAAGAACTTCCGGAGTCCACTATTTCCGTAAATTATTGTCAACCATTTGGGCTCAGTCTCTAAGCGAGCAGAAGTGCGTAGCCTGGTTGCTAAAGCAACTAACGTGGCAATGAATTTCAGTTCCTCAAAACTTTTTACAACAGGCGAAGAACACGCAGTGCTGGCAAAACTTGCTCGCACATTCATTTTTCACAACTCCTCTTTTAAATATTACCTCGATCCGCGATGCAATTTCACGCGTTAACTTAGCAAATACATCTGCAAAAGTCTCGTTTATATCGGAGAGTTTCGCTAGCATCTTTTACTCTCCTAAAGCACGAGAACAGTAAAAGTAAAGAATCTGCAAAGAAACTTTACATGATCTTCAAGGAATAAGCGTTCTTGTGTTGCGTTCGGCAAATAAGAGATAAGCAAAATACAGACATTACCACATAATGGAAAGAGAATTTTATGAGAAGTATTACTGATAACAAGTTAAGATAATTTATATTTTCTTTCTTTTCGTTAGGAACACATTTCATACTGCAACACACTAAACTACAAGTGCTCTTAATATTGATAAAAACGCACAATATTATTAAAAATTGTGAAAATCAAAAACCAATAATTTTCACAGGCAGTTATTGCAATAAGAGGCTGATTTTCTAAAAACATAACTGTATCGGAAATCATTGTATTTAACTGTGAATAATTAACACTTATAGCCAGATGAGTAGAACGGAGAACGTTATAAAATAAATTCACATAATCGTAATTTGAAATCAAGTAGTAATATCTGCGCTTCATATACTATATCAATCTTCCGATCCAATCTTCTAGAGCAGCAACAAAATGGTGTTTTTCGTAACTTCAATAAAAGAAACTAGAAGTGTTAGAACAGCATATACTTTCTCATACTATACCTTAAGGAGAGAGGAGCGTGTCTGAAGAAGGGAGAGCAGGAAGGAGAGTAAGAGCTGAGAGAGGTGGGAGGAAGAGAGCAGGGTAGTGAAGCAGAGGATTAGAGTGAGGTGGGGCAGGAAGTGACGAAGGGATGGGGAGGGAGAGAGAAAGAAGTGGAAGGGTGGGTCGTGCGTGGACGACTGAAGAGACGAAGAGAGGGGAAAGGAAAAGAAGGAGAGCAAAAGCAAAGGGATGAAGGGGCGGGGAGGAAGAGATGGGGAATGAGAAGGGGAGCAGAGAGATGGAGGAGCGTGGAGGGGGTGGATGGTGAGGAAGAGCTATACAAAATGTCATATATTCTGCTAATACACTTCCTACCTGTTGTTGTTTATGTTACTAGATGTCTTGTCATGAAAACACAGAATTTGATCTGCACTTTCCTCTCCAATTGGATCCAAATTTCGTAATTTATGTGAATTTCCATATATTCCAAAGTTAATTTTTGATTTCTTTGAAAATACCTTTTCAGGTAAAGTTCCTGGCGTAATTTTGTTTGTTTATTTATTTATAATCGCATCGACGTCATTTTCTGGGCTTTTTCGAAAGATGAAAAGAGTTGTAAGAGGTTTTACATTTAACATAATGTTATAACTTATCATTTACTACAGAATTTGTCGGCTTCAAAATCCATAAAGTTACCTTTTTAAAATTTAGACTTTTTGTATTAATACTTATACACACAGACAAGCAAGTTGTTATTAGAGACCTTTGAAAGAGAGAATGAAAATTTTAGAATTGACACAACGGGCATTATTTGTACATACACAAAAGGGAAAACGAGTTCCAGTACAATGAGATAGGGAAATTAATAATAATTGTGAATGTAATAACGTTCGAGGAATTGAAATAAAATTCCTGATCTGAAAAATGAAACTGAAAACAAAAATGCACTGCTATGTACCTCTTATGTGTTTAAGCTCTAAAATCATGGACATCTCCTTGACGTAAACACTGATTTCACGATGAATGTAAGTTTATTGGAAGCGTTTTCTCGTTTTATCGCAATGGAAAGGATAGAAACTATGAACTTCTCTCGCTTGGTTCCCTCGTTTTGCAGCCAGTGGCAGATCCAGATAGTGGAGGCTTCCCCTCATCTCAAACCAAAGTTTTCTTTTATCATTTTAGTAAATTGTTTCTGTTTATGAGATGAGAGGCCTCGGCAACGAAGAAAGAACAGAAGAAGTAAGCAACAGACTGACAACAAAGAATGCTCGCAAAGAAAAGTGTTTCATTGAAGAACTGTTTTTCGTGTGGAGATGGTAAAGTTCTGATCAACGGCCGATAAAGTACCTGCTGCTCCATTCTACGGCGTCACCGAAATTTTTGATGCGCATTTGCTTGCGTAATTTGAACATTTGAAGGATACTTAATGCATTGTCGAAATTACGCTGCTTCTGTAGCATTCCAATTCTGCAAAGTTTCGGCGAGAATTTCCAAAAATTTGTCCCCGTTATCAAAATGGACTGGATTATGAGAGACTGCTGATCTCGTCTGTAAGTGAGAGCCGAGGAAGATACTTGTGGATGCGACTACGATAAAGTGCGGCGCGGGGCGCGAGCCAGCCCGACGGAACCTGCTACCTGCGGCAGAGCCCTCGCTGTCGCAGCCCGTCTTTTCAGACGATCAGTGGAAGGACGCAACAGCTGGACGAGGGTGGCTGACCTCCAAACAACAAACACCGGTGACGTCATTGCAGAGCCTGGCAATGGCTCCAGTTAGGGCCTTCGAGCATTAAGAAACAAATGGACTTTTACTCAAACAGTTTTTTGTGTAATTCAGGCAACGATTCTTAGACGCGCATTGACTAGAGTAAAATTCTAATGGAAAACGAATTTCGTATAAGCGTAGCCTTCAGATTTTACTGTGTGTTACATTTTAATCAGGATAAGTATTGTTTTGGAAGAAACTCAGTTCAGGTAGAATCTCACTTCTTGACGAGCTTGTTTTATTTTGAGTCATTAAACTTTCAATGTTACCACATTCAATAACTTCTTTCAGTCATAAACAACGATGTCAATCCATCCCACTTAATTGCAGGTGAGCCCCTGCAATCTGAACTGGCCGGCAGGTATGGTAGGACCGCCGTGGTCATATTACTTAGCTATTAATTGTGCAGTCGCCTACCAACGTAACCGCTGACCGAGCATGCTTCTACTGTAATTGTGATAACGAATTTTCCATCCAATAAAAACTAGTTCTTTACTTGCTTTATACTTAACGTTGTTCAACCCGACACTACTGAATAGTTCTTCAAGACCAGATTAATAACGCTGAAAGAATTTTATAAAGACAATTCTAATGAGGATTGAAGTGAATACTATTCAGTACAATAAATTTAAATATCTTGTAAAAGTGTTTACTACTTTTTGTTCCTGTCAGCAGATCAGATTAAACTACGTCCTCCAAATAGAAACTTGTTCTGAAAGATCTAGTCAATTATATGGGAAGAGTAGACACTAACCACAGAGAGCGTGTTTCAGGGTCAGATGAATGACGTGACACTGATGCAGTGAGGAGGGGTGGAATGGAAACTGAATGCAGAATGAGAAAAAAATAGCGTTCCATTTGTTTATGAAATATTTACAGCGTAATTTAATTACTACACATACGCGACCTAAATGATTGAACCACAAACTGTTTTATCGATCTGGCCTCATTAATATATTCTGATTAAATAGCTAATGTTCATTAAGGAATGTTTTAATTTTGGTATTCACCCCTCGTAATGCACATCATTTAAATTAATAATCAAATGGGCGAACATGGGAGATTTTACATTATCAAAAGATACAATAACATCCGTACAAAATTTATTTTTAAAATTTTAAAATTTTCGTGAAACATTTAATTGTTTTTATTCATCCTAAGACTATTTCTGTTAGGAGGGTAAAGGGATCATTTTGCAGGCAGTTTTGGGCCCACAATCTATCACCTCCCACTTAGTACACAGGTTACAGCTATCAATACTACCTAACTTAGTCTATTAATTCGTGAAGAAACAATGTAGTATTATTTACAGAATATGAGATTTATACGAATAACATGAAATTTTGGCGTGAAGAATAAAATATACGAGTTTATACTAAGAAAGCAACAACTCTGGGCGGAAGTTTTAATCCGAAATCGCTTCGCTGACTGAGAGTCGCACGATCGCCCTTCTACGCAAGCCGTGTCGACGCCGTGCGCTGGCGGGAGAGCGAAACTGCACAATATAAATTCCACCGGAAGCCGAGCGCCAGCGCTGCGAGCGGCGAGGTGGGGAACGAAGGGGGCAGCGCCAAACGAGTGCGCGACGCGACGATACACGATCGCTGGCGCTTTCGCTTCGGGTCACCCCCCTCCCCCTCCCTCCCAACCACGACCTCTGACGCTCTGTAAGCCTCCCACCCCTTCAACCTCTCCGACCCGACCACCTCAACCTCCTTGGGCCCACGCCATCAACATCAACCTTTCCCGACCCCACCCCAACCCTCCCCTCCCCTCCGTCCCATGGAGCACTTGGCCGTCCACTCGACAGCATCCGTCCGCCCACGCGTCGCCATTGTCGCCAGACAACAAGCGCCACAAAAAGTCTACAGCGCATAAAAAGCAGAAACGCCCACTGCTCCCCCTCCCCTCCATTTCACTTCCCCCTCCCTCTCCTCCTGAAACATTCACCCGCATACGGGCGCCCCTGCATTAACGACTTACGAGGCACACGAAGTGAGAGAAACTGTGCATTTAGTTCACGTTAATTACTGGTGCTGTAACATCACGGAAGGACAGATCTCTGAAACATCTAAAACGTGCTATTTACATAAAAATCTAGGCATTATGTTTGTAAACATGGCCCAAGAAAACAAGCCGCAACTCTCCCCGACGGCCACCCTGTGTGGCGCTGGCTGTTGCGCATTGGTAGGTGCTCAGTAGACGGGGCGATGAGAATCGTCGCCCCATCACCTATCGCCCGAGAACAAAGGTCGGCAGCGACGCGCTTTGCGATCGCCCCCCCCCCCCCCCGCGTCAATGGGGGAAATGGACGCCGCATCCCTTTCGCTCGGAAAGACGAATTTGGTGAAAACATCGGACTGGTAATGCACGTACGTACCGTTGTCAATTAAATTAGCTACAGAGAACACTGGAACGTCAGCGGTTCAAAGATAATTATTCAGAAACTACGAGATAAAATCATATCTTCATGCTGGTTTATAGATTGTCGTTCATACTCTAATGGCCTATTTAATAAAATTTATTTCAACTTGTATCTTTCTCGTTTGGTTGCAAAATCTATCTTTCACTAGCTGAGTTTACATGCAACTCGTGTAGGTACATTCAAAGGTTGACTGCATCATTAATATAATAACATTTGTCACGTTCAAGGCCATTATTTGGTAGACGACCTGTCTCTACAGCAACGTGTGTGTAATGCCATGTCATTGTTTCTTCCATTCAAATCTTTTGTTACACTTTTTCTCATTAAATCATCCTCCAATTCACTAAAGATCTTCAGTAAAACTATGACTTCTATTTTTTTTAAATTTATTTCATGTTCGGCAAGCTTATCCTTCGAAGTTAATTATGCAGTACATAGTATTTTCCTGGTTGTCCATCCATAAGCAGTGGTTTTTATTACTCAGAAGGACGTAAAAATTGTGCTAAAGTGAATGACACAAAGTTGAAAAATGTTTCAGTTTTTGATCTATTGACTGTTATTGGGGATTACGGTGGCTTGAATCGGTCTTTGGGATACCTCGATTTGATACGTGGGCATGCAGCATTGTAACCTAAAAGCTTGATAATTGAGAAAAAGGTGCAAGGTTTTGATAAAAATTTTGAGCTATAATTTGTATTATGTGGTCCCTTCATGATGATACTTTTAATTCTCTGCGAATCTGGATGTTTGGAATGAAGCAGGGGGCATTTATAGGGGTCTTCTTAAAAATATATTCCGAATTACTGTTAATTTTTGGAGACTACTAGTGGCAGCACATCCCAAAATTGGACATGTTATAGTTGGTAAAGTTACGGAATAAATAATAAATAAGTAAATAATTAGTTAAATAATAAAAGTCTGCATTCAATTTTCAATGAAGAATGTGCATTAATTATAGGGAAGAGGTTTGATACTTTTGCTGCTACTTTATAAGCTTTTGCACTTATGTGAGATTTCCAAGTTGATATTTCGTCAAACAACGCTCCTCAGTATTTAATCGGTAAAGAGGTCCATGGAATATATGTATTGTGAAAATTTAATTAGACAGGATCTTTGGTGAATCGTAAAGTGAAGATTGTTCTTGACATTTTAACAGGTTTATTTTGATTCTCCATTTTTTGGTCCAGTTAACATACTCGTTTAGTGTGTTTTAAATATAGTCATTGGCTACGGAAATGTCACTGTGTTGCGAAGAGGGAGATATCATCTGCGTACACCATCTTGGAGTCACCCTCAGAAGGAATATTGTAGCGAAAATGTTGAACCGATCCTTGAGGCACACCTGCAGCAATGGTGTAAGAGGTCGTAGAATTGATTTTAACCATAAACGATCCGCTGGTGAGAAAATGTTTGATAAAATTTTGACTATTTACTATTATCGTAATGGTTAATCTTAAACCCTTATTCAGTAGAACGCAGTAGCATTTAGTACCGGCGTCAGTAGAATGCGCCGGAAATATTCTAATGGGGCTTGTCAGGTGCGCGGATTCGCTCACAGGAAGATACTCTGGCAGCCAGTCTGGCGCCTAGCCACGCTCCGCGACCTAACGTGGATGTCTCACGACACACAGTCGCCCATGCACACACGCACGCACACACACACACACACACACACACACACACTAATTCAGTAGCGCCCTCGGCCTCAGCACCTGATCTCACAGCTGGCCTCCGACAAAACCCTTCTAACTTCCAGATCACCAAACAACGTGGAATTACTTCTCATAAAATGTATCGTTCATGGCATGCATCGCATTTGACGTAATTGCATGAAGAAATAATGGAAGTCATCTTCAAATGAATATATTTATTTAGGGAGCCGGCTTTGCCGACATCAGCAGTATCGCTGTTGTGGCAAAAGTCGGAAGACTGTGCACAAACTGAAAGAGCGTGGTTTCAAAAATAAATGTTTATGATATAGGCTTGTGAACATGGAGAAAACCTGAAGTTGCGAATATCGTAAATGCTTGTAATTTTACTTAAAAAAAAAAACAATTACAATTTCTTCGTAACTTTAATTTGTACAAACCACCAGGCGAATCAAAAGAGGTGAAACGCAAAATACGAAATTTCGGCGCTAACCTTCCCATAACTGTAATTTCCACTTTTGTGTGCGACCATTCGGACGCCAAATTCAACATACGAAACTCCTTCTAGCCCTTAACACTGCGATTCGCTCTACACATTCGCTCAAACAGCAACAAAGCACTAGCAGTTGAAGTTCTCAGACGATAATCGTACCACGAAAGGTAAAGCAGAGATATTTTTCAATGTTTCGTTCTCTTACCGCAACTGATAGTATAATTTTGTTTAATTTATTAAATACCTACTGTAAGAGTAAAAAATAGAGATTCAAATGATCCGCATTACTAATTTTGTATATGAGCATGAATTGACAGAAACAAAACCAGCCTCTGGCTACGTTAATGGTTTCGTTAAATACCGAGAAAGACTGAAAAATACCTAAACCCCGAAACAGTTTCGATTTGGAGTGGAAAATCACTATATCTAATAATATTAATACACAATTTCTCATGTGTAATATTACGAGTAAATCATCATTCTTAAGCGTCATTTCTTGCAGCCTAGCTGACGTCATTAGAGGAAAAACCAAGTTTCAGTATTTCCGTGTGCCGTTTGAGACCAGCCAATTTTCGCTGCCCAAAGACCCCACTTTCTACCCTCTCGCCATTATGGAAATGAAATGTTCTAAGAAAAATTGCTTTCAAATCAATGCCACTTGCATTAATATTGTGTTCTATCGCCCGTTCGTGGAGAGTCGAGGGAGGGCTCAGCAACACGTGCGGGGCAAAGAGGTAGCAGGTAGCGAAGCCACGGAGCTGAGGCGGCGAATCGCTCCGCCTTCACACAGCCGGCGGCGCCGGCGCCGGCGAGCGGGGCCATTACCGCGCACACTTCTAGTGTAACAGAAGCAAACGTCCAGGGAGGATCGGAACATCCATTTCAGTGCATTGACTTTGAAAATGACCTTGAGTATCTGATAGCTCACGCTTCGAAGCAAATGCAACTTTAAACCTCTACGCGAAACCAGTTGCACGTAACGTATGAGTATTTGTCATAAGAATACCGAGACAACTTAAATTCTCGATAGGTTTCTTTATTACCAAGAATTCACAAATCATGGGTAGGATTGGTATATTTCGTAAGTAAATCAGTGTCTCAATGGATTCGAATCAAACTAATAAGCAAATAAAACGAAAACAGATAGCTAATGCAATTCTGCATACCGGTCAATTATGAAACGACTTGATATCGCTGCCTCTTGGAATGATTTCATGTGGCACATGGAAGTTTAATAAGAAGATAAATTCGGAACATTTGGGTTCCATTTTATTATGTTTGACAACAGAAAAGATAAAAATAACTCGCAAAGTTATAAGAAACATAGAAAAGAACAAGTATATTAAACGACAAATTATTAAAAACAATTTCTATCAGCTCAGCTATTCAAAATGTTTCACATCACTGCAGTTGTTGTTTGTAATAAACCTTCACAATATCTTTCATAGCGGAAACATTCGCAATAATTTGAAACACTATTTCCCATTTTTACCCGTTTTGGGCACGTGAAGTTCACCAGCATGTTTTGTATGACTTGTATTTTTGATTGAAGATTTTGTGTTTTTCAGAACTACGTATGTGCACGTAAATATATCATGACAGAAAATGAAGGTGCACATAGCATCATGTACAGTGATGAAAAAAATATTTCTTATAGACATCTGTGATTGCTTACTTTTGAATATATAATGATAGAATTTCTCCCTCTTGTTTATGAAAACTATTATTGTCTATTCATCCAAAATGACAATTGTTTGCAGACCTTTGCTGACCTACTAACTCAAGGAGAGCATTTTGTTAAAATCGCGAGTTTAGAGTAGAAAGTAAAAATTTAGGGATAGTAATAGTATTATGACTAAAATGGCTGTGCGATTTTCGCGAGGAAAACAATAGCACTCATAAAACCGATCAACACTAAACGAATAGAAGCGGCAGAAAGTCTTCTCTCACCCAAGGGAAAAAGTGGGTCATTGTCCGCTCGTGCTTCGCTGCTTCGAGTGCGCGCTCTGCCGCGGCGCAAGGCCTCGCGCGCCCTGACTCTCGCTCCGCGCGAGCGCTTTGTTCCCCTCTCGGAGGGGGGGGGGGCGGTAGAACAAAGGGCGGGCGCGCCGCGTTCCCCAACTACTGCATCGCAGTGGCGGGCGGGGGGACGGGAAACAGGAGCCCAACTCCCATGCACACCCGCACACCCAACCTCTGCTTCGCCTATGGCCCTCGCGGACTCCATTACGTCGCCCTCGCATGGGGAGGAATCGAGCAGAGAAAGTGCCAGCAGTCTGGGTGGAATTCTAGGTTCTCGCTATGGAAATAGGGGAACGCAACCCACGCACGCCCGACCTCTGCCTGCCTTTGCGCCTCGCGGAATTCACTACTTCACCCCTCTAACAGCGAGGAGGACAGTGGGTAATTCACAGGCAGTCCGGCTTCAATTCCAGACTCTCGCTATGCAAAAAGAGGATGCATAGACACTCTCATTGAATTTTTAGTCCGCGTTCTTTCGATCGGGTGGTTCTGGCGCTGTCTTTGGGGCGTGGTGTTGAGTGGGGGAGGTAGATTTTGTGATTACCTCTTTAGGCGCCGTCAGCTGTAATAAACGCCTTCTCCAACGCGCCGAGATCTCGTCTCGATGGAGTTTTTTTTCATTCAAAGCCAAAGAATGGAGTCTCAGCGCACTCGAAACCACGAAATTAGAAAAAAATCAATCGATTATTGCCTATCTGGATAATCATTATCGCAGGGACACGGGTTGAAATCCCACCTCAATATTTACTTAGGTGTGTGTAATTGTGAACTCTCCCAAACAGTCTGAATTCCTTTCACTCTTACACCACCTCTACGGCCTCCGGAGGTGGCGGAGAAAGTTGGGAATGTCATGTGAAAAATGCCTGGCAGCTTCAGATTAGAACGTGGATGACATCTGAAAGATTTCCGATTTGCCATTCATTTTCAAAAACTTTGCTTTTACTTTCTCAAACTGTTTCTGCGCCTTTGTTACGAAGGTCCTCAAGTCTAACAGGTTTCCTTCCGTGTGTCACATTTTCCCCTCTCTTTGCTTGAAATTATTTTTCCGCAGAATTACTAACTGGTGAATCTCGCACGTCATTTCGAAAAGACTGACTTCTTCTCTACAGTTTCACAACCAATTTATCACAAAATTGTACATTTTGATTGCATTATTTCAGGCCAATTGAAGATCAAAATTGGAATTCGTTTTTTACCCTCAAATTATATGCAGCTTGGAATTAGAGATGATAAAATTGAGTGTGACGAGGTAATATGAAAGGGAAATTTCAATGTCTCGAATGGCACGAGTATGTTATTTTCATTAACATTGGAGGTGTTAATGCAATGCTCGCAACAATATAATTCTGTTGAGGGGTTGAACAATTGTCGAGATTCCCATAAAGCTTTTTAAGAGAACTACGTAACGTTTTCTTAAAATCAAATGCTAACAATACACTTTGCCTAATAAACTCTGATGTATTGAAAATCAATTGTCCAGAAATTTATATTCTACGTAAACTTTCTTTCAAATACATCACAATTTTGTGTTATTGCCTGTTCGTTGCGAGGAGTTTCCGGTAGTATGTCGAATTCTCAAAGACACAAGTGGAATATGTACTTTGAACGAGCGAAAAACTATTTTAGTACATACTGCGAGTTAGTAAGAGAGTAGAGATTAGAGTAGAGATAGTAAAATACTGCGGCGTCAGGGTAGCGAAATAATGACTCTCACATTCGACCTTCAAAAACACAAGTTTCTTTACAAACATAATGACATTATTTACACGTTCTCGAAGTGTCTCTGGCTTCCCTGCACCATCCCACACCCCTTCAACTGCGTTCCCGTCCACTACACAGGCCTGGTGAGCAAGGAGGGTTGCGAGGCGGGCTGAGGTGACGGAGCGCGGTGTGTGTTGAGGTGAGGTGGAGAGAGCAGAGGTGAGAGCAGGGAGGATCTTGTTGAGAGTGGGGGAGGAGAGAGGAGGTGTGGGGGAAGCAGGGCCAGGAGCGCAAGGAGGGTTGCCAGCGGGGCTGAGGTGCGGTGAGGTGCGGTGAGGTGAAGTGGGGTGGCGAGCGTCGTGTGTGTTGAGGTGAGGCGGAGCCCCGAGATCATTAGCTCGCTGTTGGTTGAGCGCCTCCCGCGGTCGCGCGCCGGCATTAGACAGGCGACAGGGGAGGGGCGCCGCCATAAGCTCCCCCTCACTCCCACACAGCCTGATGCGTCCTTCTCCAAACACGGGGTAGTAGATGCGGTAGTTTTCTTTACGCAACCACATATTATAAATATTTCGCATATAATCGTACTAGTACACAAATCTCTTCTCATTTGCTAAGCAGCCGATTCTCGTATGTGCATGTTACCAATAAATGAACTCTTTGTCGCAGCGTTTCTCCTACGAAACCGGAGCAATCTCGATCTGTATCTTTTCTTTCAATCAACACCAAATCATAAAACAAGACTCCTTTAATGACCATTAACAACACAAATAAACAAACGAAATTCACCCATTTTAAATGTTTTGCTAAACTTTCGGCCTCCGCAGTAAAACTGGATCGGTGATTGACCTGTTGTTGCCATTTGATTGGTGAATTATTGTTAAATTGTAGCCAAATGAAATACGAAAATTTGCTGGGGCGTATGCTTGCTTTATTTTAAGTAAGAAAGAAAGTAAGATCGTTCAATTTTTTCCTAACCCGGAATGAAACACATTTTTGTTAGTTTCTCAATTTCTTAGTAGGTTCGCCAAAGCAACTCATGGTTAACATCACAGTAAGATTACAGAAGAACAAAAAGCCAACATCAAAAGGACAACCAGTCTCTTTCAGTAGGTGGAATTTTTATCGCTTTTGTGCCCTGGCGCTCAATTATTCGGATAACATATGCAACAATTAAAGCAGAGGGAACATAGGCAAGATAATTAAGAAAACTGCTCAAAATTGTTTTAAGAAAATGTTACGTGCATTGGAAGCGTATTTTCTGAAGATGTTTTATCATCTTATTATATTACTATTAAATGCTTTTTTACGAAGGTAGGAAGCAAGCAAGACTTTACGTTTCAATTGAATTCGTGAAACTCCAAAACAAAAGAACTGATCACAAAAAACCACATCCATTTTTTTCTCGAACCTCGTGATTAAAAAGAAAGTTACTTACAGAGAAATTCGATTCATTTGTACGCAGAGGAAAGCGCTACCTGTAGCCTATTTCGCGTTGCTCTTTCGATTTACTTTGTCCTTATGAATGACTCGCGATCTGCTTTCGCATCGTAATTCAAACGCACCTTCGGCAACATCGAGTCGAAAGAAACCCCGACCTAGGAAAAGAGACAAGAGAATGGGTGGGCTAGCTCTAGTTTCCAATTTCTAGGCGCAGCGCGGAATGGAATAGGGAATGGGGGATCGAAGATAGGAGGGGTCGGGGTGGAAGAGGTGGAAAGCAGGAAGGGGGGGGGGAGGAGATGATTTAACTCAACGGCTGCCACCAGGGGCGCTGGATACACAGAGTAAAAGCCCTCGATATTTGCGAGCCCCTGCTGCCAACGTTCCCGCAATAACACGGTGAGCCCAATTGGCCACAATGGAAACCCCTAAGACCTCAGACAGTGCAGATGAGTTTCTGTAAAAGCCATTTGAGAACAAAATATTCAAACTAAAAGTTACATGTCTTTTATTATGCGCGGGAACATTATAGTCTTTCGCAAGATCAAAATGCCCAAGTATTTTCTACTCATGATTGCCACATGGACAAACATTTTGAAAATTCCCAGAATAGTTATTTTCATATGTCCGCGAAGTGGTTGTTTTTTGTTGAATCGTTTTGTTGAATCTCTGGACCGTAGGTCGACGAACAAAATGTAGTTTTTTCCTCCTTTGTTTAGGGAAGGAGTTACTGCTGCAGTGAAAGTGCAGGAAATGTTCATTTTTCTGTGTCAGGTGGAGGGTAGGCCTAATATTTCCACCAATAAGGACATGATGTATTTAAACCTCAAAAATCTGAAAATATTTTAACATCATAACTACCTTTTTTCCATAGTCTCATGTTCTTTTTCTGAGAAATCTATGCGACTCGGATTATATGCCTTTAAGAGTGGACCCCTCTTTTCAGATGACATAAATTAATATGATCGGAGCGTTTGGTGGTGTATCGCCAGAACTGGTTTCAAATCCCAGTTCAATCGGGTTGGTGACCGAAGCTATTCGTAGTTTAGGACTGGGTGCTGCCTCCATGGGCTCTTCCCCTGTTTCTGACCCGAGCAGCACCATCATCGCCAGTCGTTTCAGAAACAACCGCCTCTCAGTTTATCGCATCCGTTCCACGGTGCACACGCACCTGCGTACTCGCATTAACTCAAACACTGTTTAGGGACCAGCTTCTTTTGCTTCTGAAAATTTTATAAGGGCTGTGTTTAATAAACCAGAAGAAGTAAATGAAGTGACTTTTCAAATGTGCAACAGTAACACAAAATTTGTTTATATTTTAATTATAACAGAGTAATTTGCATGACTTGAGTATGGCGTTGTTGTATTTTGAAGTCTGCACAGGTAAGCATTACCATATTAACGGCACAGAAAGCGACCCTTGTTGGGGTTTTTCCTTTTTATGTTCCCTAGCTGCGCTGCGCTGTGATGGGTTTTAGTGACAGACATCGGCTTCCAACCTTCCAGAACAAAATATTGAAATATTGGATTTGCTTCCGTATATTTTCTATCATAGCGTCTCAGGTATTGGAAACTGAAACCACATGAAATATCTGCACACATTTGCTCCGCATCTAATGGGGATTTCAGACACTGTAACGCATACAGCGGGGAACACAAAGGTATAGTTAAACAAAACAGGAAAGGTAGGGTAGTTTAGAATAAAAAACATTCTTTGTTCCGCGGAGAGCTTTATGTAGAAAAACCTTAAATGTTACTTTTAAATGGAAAATTAAATTAAACGAAAAAATACATTCGAATTTACATTCAAACTGCGAAGAAAGTAGGAATGTTTTCGCCAGTCTCACTTCCGAAAGTCACTTAAGGCCATTGCCGATGGGCCTACTTTTAATACCCAAAGTCAAAGCATATAACAAATATGCTTGATATCTAATCCGAGAGTAGAGAAAAAATTCTCCTAAAAATGCAATAAATGGCAGAAACTGAAAATAATACTCTGCCTCAAAGAGATGAGGAGAAAGCGGATGTTTAGTAATGAAGTGCATTCACTCCAATCAGAGTCAAGGACGTATTGAAAACGGTGGTGGAGAAAGCACAGCCTACTTACTCAAATTGGTTGAACTCACTTTAGGACTTCAGTCTCTCTCATAATTAAAAATGAGCCTCTCTTATGCAAGTTCTCTAGGATTCTCTATCTTTTACGTCTCTGCAAGTGTCCATAAATATCTATCGCTTTATTGTTTGGATAATTTAAAGAGTTCATCTCCAAATATCTGTGGCAATTCCAGCTCTAAAATGGTCACGTGCAACGTTTTATTGCAAACATACAACTTATGGAAATGCTGATGAGGTATCTTCAACATTATTCAAGGATGAAATAAGAGAAGTAATCTTAGAAATGCATATCTTTACATCGACCTCTTCTCGAAAAACAATCGAAGCGCACTGGTTGACGTCCGCCTTCGGTTTTCGAGGGCCACTTTCGGCCGCTGGGGAGCGCCCGTGTCGCCCTCTGCGCTCACCGCTGCAGAAGCGACGCCGGGGGCCGATAATTTCAAGATGAAGTTAGCGAAGCAAGTTGCTCCAAACAGCGGTGGCGGTGGCGGTGGCGGAGCCGGGGGCAGAGGCGGCCAACAAACGTCTCACGTCCCCCCCCTCCGCCCCTCCGATCGCGATACAGTTCGCGATTTACGCTCGTCCGTTTGGGCCTCAAGGCGACGCAAGCCTTCCCTTCACAGAGCAAACACAACCTTCCCGCAACCATGAGAGGTGATAAATCTGTTTTCATTGCGCATGAATCGTCGACGAAATTGAGCGTTTAGTTAGAAATATGATTAGGCCAATTTGTTTAACTGACCGTTATAAAAAGACGCGGTTTCGAAATTGCGCTCTAGATATATTGTAAATCAATTTGTAGCCTTTTGTTAGATTTTTCTGATTTTTTAGATGCAAAAGAGCTCGAATGAAACCACGAGCGTTTCAACTCGATGTAATGAATTTCAGTGATTGAGATCGCTACACAGTGTCCTTTATACTCTATTTGGACTTCCAGAAGTCTATTTTCCAGGACAAAGAACTTTAACATAAAAAACTTCGTTTATTATAGAAATAGATATTTGGCGTTGATTTTCGTGTTTACTTTTCCATTACGTGTTTTCGGACGCATGCTAGCCATCTTCAGTGCAAAAAATAACAATATATAAAATTACAATTACAATTTTGAGTATCACAGAATATGTTTTACAACTTTTGGTGAAAATATTATCTAAACACACTACGAAAATGAATATAAAATGCAAAAATAGAAAACATGAAATAACAAATGTACAAAATGAGGTAATAGATAAAGAATGTTTTCTATTGTTTCTTCATATTCAAATTGTTTTATTGATCTTATATATCCATCCCTTCCCTCTGAAATCTGTCAGCCTGTCTCGTATGAATAATTTCTCTATGTTTGTATGTATATGTACTCGTATCCTTGCCAAATTGTCACACGTCGTTCTCAGTTCATTTCTCTCCATTTGACTATTTTCTTAATCTGTCTTTATCCTTCTTGATCTCCCCCCTTCTCTCTGCGTGCGGCGAACCGTGCCTGCGTTGTTCCTTCCCTCCCCTCGTCGAGCCTCCTGCTGAAGAGCCCCGAGCGCTTGCGACGGGCAGAGAACGGAATTGGGCGGAGGAAGAAGGCGATACCTTTCCATCTCAGCGGAAACAAGAGACGGGCGACCGCGCGTGGCCCCAGAAGGCCTCACGCTCCCAGAAGGCCGAGTCGCGGCTTCCCCGCTCGCAGAACTCAACTCGGGACATCGCAAGAGCGATTGCCCTCACGGAGGAACATTTGAAGAGAGACGGGTGAAAACCGGTTAAGTGCAAGACACAATGTAATAAAATGTAATATATAATAAATAGTAGGGAATCTGCCGGTGCGAAACACAGAACCAGAGAGTATACTGAATTTTTAAATACCATTGTTGATTCAAAATGTATCCAGAAAGAGGAATACAAGTATTCTCCAACATATTCTAAGAAAATAGGTGTTAATTGCTCGAAAAGTTATCTTGGATTTGATTATGGCAATTTTCATTGAAACAATGATTTTAATATATATATATATATATATATATATATATATATATATATATATATTAATAATACATTATATATTATAGTCAACTACTAAATTTTCAAAATAGAAGGGAAGCAAATCAAATCAGCCTGTGGTGTGTTCGCATTTCATTGATCACAAAAACATATAATTTTACAAAATGATTTTAACTTTTGTTTCAACAACGCTTGAATCTAGAAATTAAAAAATTTATTACATTTACTGGGAAAAATCGTCACGCGATCCGCGTATTCCTCAACTGAGTCGTGTTTCGAGTGTCAACTCGAAATTTTTCTGTTTCTCTTTTACGCACGGGAAAGTGTCACGTGTTGCTTCATAAAAGCAAGAATTTCATTCACAGATTGAATTTTTATCTTCTTCTCAAAATAATAACACGCGTTTCCAAATGCTTATACAGATACAAAGGCCTAAACACGAAATCACAGATGTCTTGACAAGGGAAATATTTTATGCGCGCGAATAAATTATACTAAAATCTGCATTCGCATTGTATTTAAAAGTTTGCAATTTTCATTCGGATGAAATACTTTGGAACGGAAAAATGGAATTAAAGCGGC
>BOPP01000188.1:359789-402820 GCA_017312745.1 Gryllus bimaculatus | reverse complement strand
AACTACCGTTATAAAAGACGCGGGTCGAAAGTGCGCTCTAAATATTGTAAGAATCAATTTGTGCCTTTGTAGATTTTTCTAGTTTTTAGATGCAAAAGAGCTCGAATGAAACACAGCGTTCAACTCATGTAATGAATTCCAGTGATTGAGATCCGCTACACAGTGTCCTTATACTCTATTTGACTTCCAGAAGTCTATTTTCCAGACAAAAGAACTAACTAAAAAACTTCGTTATAGTAGAATAGATATGGCCTTATTTCGTGTTTACTTTTCCATTACTGTTTCGACGCATGCTACCCATCTTCAGTGCAAAAAATAACAAATATATAAAATTACAATTACAATTTTAGATCACAGAATAGTTATACAACTTTCGGTAAAATATTATCTAAACACACACGAAAGAATATAAAATGCAAAAATAGAAAAACATGAATAACAAATGTTTACAAAATGAAGAATGAGATAAAGAATGTTTTCTATTGTTTCTTCATATTCAAATTGTTTTATTATCTTATATATCCATCCCTTCCCTCTGAAAGCTGTCAGCCTGTCTTCGTATGAATAATTCTCTATGTTTGTATGTATATGTTACTGTATCCTTGCCAAATTTCACACTTTCTCAGTTCATTGTCTCTCCATTTGACTATTATTCTTAATCTGTCTTTATCCTTCTTGCATCTCCCCCCTTCGCTCTGCGTGCGGCGAAACCGTGCTGCGTTTCCTTCCCTCCCCTCGTCGAGCCTCCTCTGAAGAGCCCCCGACGCTTGCGACGGCCAGAAAGCGAATGCGAGGAAGAATCAACCTTTCCATCTCCAGCGAAAACAAGAGACGGCCACGCGCTGCCCCAGAAGCCTCACGCTCCCAGAAGCGAGTCCGCTTCCCCGCTCCAGAACTCAACTCGCGGACCATCGCAAGGCATTCCCTCACGGGCAGAGACGCTGAAAAACCTGGTTAAGTGCAAGACACAAGTAATAAAATGTAATATATAATAAATAGTAGGAATCGCCTCGTGCGAAACACAGAACCAAGATTATACTAATTTTAGAATACCATTGCTGATCAAAATGTATTCCAGAAAGAGAATACAATATTCTCCAACATATTCTAGAAAAAAGGTGTAATTGCTCGAAAAATTCTATCTGGATTTGATTATTGCCCATTTGCATTAAAACCAATGATTAAATATATATATAATTTATATAGTAATATATATATATATATATATATATATATATAGTAATAAATAACTTATATATTATAGTCAACTACTAAATTTTCAAAATAGAAGGAGCCAAATCAAACAGCCTGTGTGTTTTCGGCATTCATTGATCACAAAAACATATAATTTTACAAAATGATTTTAACTGTTGTTTCAACAACGCTTGAATCTAGAAATTAAAAAAATTATTACATTTACTGGAAAATCGCTCACGCATCCGCGTTATTCCCAACGAGTCTGTTCGCAGTGTCAACTCAAATTTTTCTGTTTCTCTTACGCACGAAAAGTGTCACGTGTTTGCCTTTCATAAAAGCATAAGAATTCATTCACAGCATTGAATTTTTATCTTACTTCTGCAAAATAATAACACGCTTTCCAAATGCTTATACCAATACAAAGGCCTAAACACGAAATCACAATGTCTGACAGAAATATTTTATGCGCCGCGAATAAATTATACTAAAACTGCATCGCATTGTATTTAAAAGTTGTCATTTTCATTCGGATGAAATACTTTGAACGGAAAAATGGAATTGAAAGCCGGCCGCATTGCTTCTCCTCTAATCGAGACTTCTGAATTCATTCGCGTACGGGGGTGGAGGGAGGGAGGGATGTGCTGCCTGCCGACGACCCACCGCTAATTCCATTATCTCCCCTCCCCCACCGCCCACTGCCATTCACAGCTCCACACCACGCTTGCTAACCGCCCCCTACTTCACTCTCTCCGCCTGGCTTTGCCGGCCTCCTCGTCGTTAGCTAGCCCGTTCCACACCTATAAATCCCCCTCCTCTCATGCCCCACTCCACCTTCGCACTTGTCCCCTGTCCCAGCCATGACGTCACTAGCATGTGCACCCAACGCCCCCTTACCCTCTCGTCCCTTCCCTCCATTTTCTTCTTTCCTTCAAGCTCTCTTCCCGCCTCGCTTTCGCCGCCTCCCGTCGTCTTAGCTCAGCCCGTTTGCCACCACCTATAAATCCCCCTCCTCCATCCCCGTCACCTCCGCACTTGTTTCCCCTGTTACCCAGCCCATACGTCACGAGTAGCATGTGCACCAGCGCCCCTTTACCCTCTCGTCCCTTTTCCCTGCCATTTTCTTCTTTCCCAATGTCTTTGCTCCCGCCTCGCTTTCGCCCCCTCCGTCTCTTAGCTCAGCCCGTTGCCACCACATATAAATCCCCCCTCCTCCCCATGCCCACTCCACCTTCGGCACTTGTTCCCCTGTCCAGCCCAGTGACTCACGGTACATTGCACAGCGCCCCTTTACCCTCTCGCCCTTCCCTCCATTTTCTTCTTTCCTCAATGTTCTCTGCTCCCGCCTGCCGCCTTTCCCCCTCCCTTCGTTCTTACTCAGCCCGTTGCCCACAACCTATAAATCCCCCTCCTCCCATGCCACTCCACCTTCGCATTGTTCCCGGTCCAGCCCCAGGCACGTCACGGATAGCATGTGCCACCCACGCCCCCTTTACCCTCTCGTCCCTTCCCTGCCATTTTACTTCTTTCCTCCAATTCTCGCCCGCCTCGCTTTGCCGCCTCCTCCGTGCTTAGCTCAGCCCGTCTCACCACCATAAATCCCTCTCGTCTCATGCCCACTCCATCTTCGGCACCTTATTCCCTGATCACCCAGTCCCATGACGTCACAAGCATATCGTAGGTTTAGGCATGTGCACGCCAGCGCCCCCTTACCTCTCGTCCCTTCCCTCCATTTTCTTCTTCCTCAATGTCTCTGCTTCCCCGCCTCGCTTTCCGCCTAACCTCCGTCGTCTAGCTCAGCTCAGCCCCGTTCACACCTTAAATTCCTCCTTACCTCACCATGCCCACTCCAACCTTTCGGCACTTGTTCCCCTGTCTAGCCCATGACGTCACGGGTAGCATGTGCACCCCAGCCCCCTCCTTACCCTCCTCGCTCCCTTCCCTCCCATTTTGTCTCTTTCCTCAATGTCTCTCTCCACGCCTCGCTTTCGCCGCCTGCCGCATCTCTTAAACTCAGCCGTGTTGCCACCACCTATAAAATCCCCCTCCTCCCATGCCCACTCCACCTTCCACTTTCCCCTGTCCACCCGAACGTCACGTAGCATGTGCACCAGGCGCCCCTTACCCTCTCGTCCCTTCCCTGCCAATTTTCTTCTTCACTCAAGTCTTCTGCTCCACGCACTCGCTTTCGCCGTTCTCCGTCTCTTCTAGCTCAGCCGTTGCCACCAACCTATTAAATCCCTCTCGTCTCATGCCCACTCCTCTCGCACTTGTCCCCTGTCCAGCCCAGCTGACTCACGGTAGCATGTGCACCCAGCGCCCCTTTACCCTCTCGTCCCCTGCCATTTCTTCTTTCCTCAAATGTCTCTGCTCCCGCTCCGCTTTTCGCCGCCTCCGTCGTACTTAGCTCAGCCCGTTGCCACCATTTAAATCCCCCTCGTCTCATGCCCCACTCCATCTTCGGCACTTGTTCCCCTGTCCCAGCGCCCCCTTTACCCTCTCGTCCCTTCCCTGCCATTTTCTTCTTTCCTCAATGTCTTTCGTCTCTCTCCCCCGTCCTAACATCCCTTCCTGCAGGACTGCTTCATTCAATTCCAATACCTCTTCATTGTGCGCTGACCTCTCACTCACTCCCAAAAGCTTCAACTTCAAGCTCCCATGTCTCTCTATTGTTATGAGTGGTTTAAATAGTGCGTAACTGGTCACATTTTAACAGAAATCTAATAGTACAAACGAAAAGATCACCCTCTTATTAAATAATGAGTTTTATTATAGTTCTGATATTTCAACCTTTTCATGGACGTTTTATCGCAACTACAAGTCGTAACCACAGGACACGGGAATTATGTATCTTATTTCTATAATATTTCATTACCCCTTAACACTTCACCAGCGTATACAACAAATCGATATATTAATTAATTTAAATACCAGTAGCTCGCGAACTTCGTGACTTTTTCTTTTAGTGAACTTTTCCAATTTTTTAGTGTAGTCTGTGTTATCTTTACCAGCAGCGAATTTAATCACTAAATGAATTCCAGAAGACGAGATGTTACAACCACTGCTCAATATGAATTCAGAAGCGCCAGTGACGTAACGAAACATTTGTGCTATTTCAATCGCTCACGCAAACATTTCAATAGAAACTAAAAAATGCGCATTGTTCTTGCTATTTGTTCGCACGATAAATTCAGTTCTTAAAAGTGTCATTACAATATGGTAGTAATTTAAAACTTACTCCGATCCATATATTTTTTTAACGCGAATTAAAACTATGGAACCTGTTTGGCAAAATATATGCCTTGCGATTTCAGCGGATTGAACATATATGAATTAATTAAAGCATAAATATGTGATCCAAAATTTATTGTTTCGTGTCGTTCGGTACTTACTTTCCAAGAATAATAAACGAGGGAAGTTTAGAAATTCAGGAAAAATGCTATCACTACTCACTGTAAACATAGTTGAAAATGATTCTGAAAATGGAATTGAAATGTACAACATAAACCAAGATTTATATATCCACGTTGGAGGGAACAACCGCTGGAAATCCAACTCATCAGCTTAAAAACCTTAGACACATCATATAATTATATTTTTTCTAAAGGCACGGCCGATGTATTTGCTGGTGCCTTATAATGCAGACATTGATATTTGTATTTAAAAAGGCTTATTAATCCTTCAATTCACAAAATTCACCCATAAGGACACGGTTGGCGCAAAGTCTCCCGTTTGTGAAGAACACCTTTTTCCGCGGGTGAGCATCTCTCACCGTCGGTCTGTTTCGTGCGCGCGGAGAGTGAGCCAAGGGCGAAAGTAAGCGGGCGANNNAGCGGGGATGGGGCTGATGGTGAGGGGCAGGGGAGGACGGATGAGGGAGTGATAGGGTGGGAATGAGGGTGACTGAGGGGGCAGAAGGGGGTGCGCGTAATGAAGCTGTGTATGGTGTGTGGTGGGAAGACAGGGGCGCGTGTGTCGACCGCTCCCGCAAAGCAACCTCTGCGCCCCGTTGCCGCTGAGCAAACGCGGCCCCCACTCCCCTCCTTACTCCCTCCTCGAGCTATTGGGGCTCTCGCACAGGGCGAGCTTCTCCACAGCCACAGACGGCGCCTTCCCCCTGCAGACAACAGGACGGATACAAGAAGAGCCTTCCGCATCAATGCTCGCTTCTCCACAGCCACAGATGGCGTTTCCACCGGACAGCACGATGCAATGAGCAGACAGCAGGACGGATAGAGGAGAGGCCTCCCGGAATCTGGTCCCTTACATACTCTTTTCGTCGGCCATTGCCAAAAATGGATCACCAGGCGACACTTAAGAACGGTGGGAGCTTGAACAGCCATAATGATTTTCATACTCTCACAATTTGCCAGAAACGTTGGTGGAGGGATGAATGATGCATGATGTAAATGTTGTAGGTCAGGTCAGGAAAAATCTCTGAAAATATATTTGTATAATATTGTTTAACTTTTGTAAGTTGCACGAGATTGCACGTAAACCAGGAGGTCGATACGTACTGTGTGAAGTCCAAGTCCATGAATAGTCTTTGGGTGTTAACAAAACGGGTTCACTGTTGATATACAACATATTTTACCATTATGATGGAGGAGAACACTGTGTGTAGTAACAGGGTACTAGTAACAAGGTACTACTGTGTGCTCCACTCAGCCATCCTGGAGGTACGCAAGCGATCAAAATGGTACTGACGAATGCGGATCTTATAGTTCTGTCCAGCACACAGCAGTGATTGCTTTAGCGTTTGATGCCGACGTTTGAAAAAAAAAAGGTTGCAACAAATGTCCAAAACCACCCTTTCTTTGTAATAGCAAGTCTCAGTTGTCCTGATAGTGAAGTGTCAAATTGAGGTTTGCGTACTGCTACCGAAAGAAAGAGGAGTCAGCAAGTGGAGTCCACGCCCCAACAAGACACTCGACTCCACAGAGCGTTGTAAAAGAGGACGATTTACATTAAAGCAACCAAGAACCCAACACATCCAAGTTGATAGGCTACATTATACACAGAATAATGAACCAATACGTACTTTGAACAAGATCATTAACATTCGTAAGCAATCGTGCACTGCTTTGCTTTCCCTCTGCGCCCCGCAACAGACGCGCAGCGCCGGGCGTCGTTCTGGGAAGTGCTCTCCAAGGATCGGAGTTCCGCCTCTAGCCACCGCCCCACGAGCCCAGGAGCAGCCCTCTGGCCGCAAGCCGCTTCCGCTCCAGACAGCGGCGCAGCGCCCTAAGCCGATTGGCCCAGCCACAGACTTCTAACGCGCACTGAACTAGGAATAAACACGCGAGCAGCAAGTTGGCGCTGGGGTTCAGGGCAATTGCCGTTCGCTGTTTGCGAGTGGTTAACCGAATGGGTCTGGTGGAGACTTCTGATGAGGTCGTGGAAAGGAAACTATTATGCCTTCATAGACTGCGGTTGACCCAGAGATAGCTTTGTAGCAATTTTTTTACACTTGCTACAGAAGTCAAAATCAGCCGCCGACTGAAGGAAAATGAGAACGGATGACTGCTATGATAGGTAGTTTTCCCCACTCAACACTAACTGAATGCCAGAGCAGTAACTCAACCAACGGACCACAGACCGCTGGTCATGGTTTCGAATCACAATTGATTTTTATACTGTTGCCATTGTGGTTGACGTCGTGGCTTTGGTGCTGCTGCTGCTACTGAACTAGTACCCACCAATCGCCATCCTCAACAAAGTAAGAATATCATCCAATTTCGTTCGTTATTTTTGTACCATTGTATCGTTATATTAGAGAAGAAGAGGCGTGTTATATATTTCTCCCAAATTTGAAAAAAAGTTCAATTTAAAGCTTAATAAGAAATTATAAAGTGAACTATATGAAGTTTGGTACGAGTTGTATTAATCTGTAGAACAGAACAATTGGTCATCATAAAGCAGCGTCATCTACTAGTGACACGTGCTTGTTGAGGGATACTGTGTCGAATACGCTAGAGAATGCACGCATGCATGAGGGCTGGAAATATAAGAGCTACATTCTCCATTTAACACCCAATTAGTAGTGACTTCTTGGCGAATCCTTGCGGAAGGTAGTTCAGCAAATGAATCAGTGATTCTCAAAAAAGGAACAAGCCATCCGCGGAAGTGGAGGAGGAAACGTTTGCTAATTGATTCTGGTTACATGAATTTACCAATAATGTATTTGCTTTGTGTTTGAACTTAGTGTTCGTATGTAAATGACCTGAAGAGAGACGCCAACGGACAGCGACGTGTCGTGCCTGGCAGTAGAGCTGCAGCTGACGTACTGGTGTTAGGCGCAGTGCGTGGAGAAGGACGTGGTCGTGGTGATGGCGATGGCTGGGGAGGACTGAGGGCGGGGCGATGGGGGCGGACAGGGAAGTGTGTGGAGGGGGGAGGCGCCACCGGCCTCCTGGCGACAGCGCGTGCGTGGAAAAATACGCCGCGGGCGACGAGGGCGGATCGCCCCCAGGCGCCACCCACCTGGCAGCTTTTTCCACTCTCCCTCCGTTCGTGTTCACTCCCCCGCTGCATCTGCCTCCCCGTCACATCCGAAGAGAGCGGTTGCACTTAAAGGAACCGCCAGAGCAGGGCGTCTAAACTACCATACGACGCCATCGACACAAACGCGCCTCCCCTCCCCACTCGGAGAGCTTGCAGCGCATGATTTCCAGACGTCGGAGGACGCTGGACGAGAGGACATCTTTCGTAGTAGCAAACATTTTCGCATTTTTATAAATGGCAACTCATTATATACTGCAACAAGCCAAAGTTAGTTTCAACTCCTAGAACCTTTTCGCATGCGTAAGGTATAACATTCGATGAATTCAAAAATGAATTCAGTGCTCGAGTGCGCAAAATACGAGACTAATATTTGTCCTAAATCTTGCGCCCACGAAGTGGGGGAGTTACAACACAATGGTAATGAATACATATATCAACGTCAAAGTTATTGACGAATTTCATCCTCATTGTACAATTAAAACATTTACGTTTATATGTTTGTCGTATTAATTCCATTGCACCTTCTGGTTACTCTGGAACACTGTTACCCCTTCGCGACAGACCTACATCACCACCCTATCCTTCATACGTGTCCTTCGCTCCCCTTGCTATACTTTCCCTTTTGTTATCACGTGTTTTGTTCCTTTGTCGGTTTTAGTTATATTTTCTTATTCTTTACATGTCTTTGTCATTATGAACAACCACTGGCCCACACCGGCAACAATACTGAGCAAAGACAAAGTACTAAACAGCCATTCCGCCAGCAACGCCATTTTTATTTACATCGAATTAAATTTTAATGTTATTTACATTTTTCACAGAAAATACAGGTAGAGTACATTTGTTTTATATTTTCGAACGTAATAATAGTGTAATAACACACATGGTAAACAAAACAATTGCGTAAAATGTATACAGTACCTGCATTTTGTCAAATTGAAAGCAGTATTAAAATGTTAGTACCTTCAAACATGCAATGGCCACAATAGCAGAGTTGAACATTACTTCATCTTTTACAGTACTAATTAGTATCCAACAAATGTTATCGTAGAGAATATGTGCATATTCTTACAAACGAAATTCATATGTTTTTCGCTTCTTCAAATTGTGATGGTCAATTGTTTAAATATAATTTCATTACAAATGTTTTGAAAGTATATACAGTATTATGTCTTCTTTTATTTTCTTGTCCGTGAGACAGGTTGGTTCTCTGCAACTCAAGGATTTCGCTCAGCGGATACATGTTTTGATGTGTAATGAAAGAGTACACTCCATGGAATCATAAATATTTAAGAATCTTTCTGTTTTAACAAGAATAACTAAATTCGATTCATTCTTGCTCTCTTCGTGACTGGGTGAGACTTCGCGGCTAATGTCGACTACATCCCCCGCTCTTAATGTGGCAGCAATGGTGTAACGGTTAGCGTAACTGACTGTTGTACCCAAGTTTGCGGGTTCAAACCCTATCAAAGCGTGGGGATGATATTAAAAAAAGCGAAAAAATCCTTCGTACGCCTTCCCTCGGAGGGGAAGTAAAGCCGGCCCATGTGAGTAGATTTACTTGCATGTAAAAGATCCTCAAGCTTAAATGATTGTAAATCCAAATCATCTGTTTCTCGCCAAAGAAATACCTCTTTTCTCTGCTAGTTGGTGAAAGGAGGGTAGCGAAATTTGCGTGGTCAGACGGAAGAGCAGGCCTCATGGCCTTAGTCTCGCCACGTAAAATAAGGCATTAATTCAATTACTGGTGGCATTGTGTCCTTCCCTGAGAAAACTAATCTCCCTTTTTTCCTTTCGTGGCGAGGGAGCCACTACTGGCCAGTATTTCTACGTGGTGGGGGGGGGGTGAGAGAGGAGTGGAGGCAGAATTCACTCTTCTCTCACACATCCCCGCCATCTACATCGACTCCCCTTCCACCACATTCCTCCAGCTGTGCCTTCGTGCTTCTTGCTATTTCCCTACCATGCTCCTCCATAATGTTTTAGGCATTTACCACTTACTCCTAGCCATCTTCTTCCCTCCTCTGTACGCCCCACCGTTCTACTTCTCGATCGATACAGACTGTCATTTTAATTCTCTTTACAAGTCCCTTCATCAAGTGTATGATATTGAAAATTTATTTTTAGGCCTGCACTACTATTTCTAAGTGAAATGCACAAAGGTGGAAACGCCTACTCCAGTTCCCAATACACAAATGTACTTTGTGCTTCTCGTCCTCCTCCCCGCCACTAACTCCCCTCCCCTTCTCGCGCCGTCGATGGACGTTAATTCGACAAATGACAGTCGGATTCATTTCCCCGCGCGCGGCAGAGGGCACGGCGAGTCTTCGGTGGAAGGTAGAGGAAACAGAAGAAGGATAGAAGAGAAACACGACTCCGACACGTACGCGTACGACGCTCTACAGACAATCGACGCACGACACACGTGCCCCCACAAAAATAACTTCACTCACTCACTCACTCACTCAGTTATCGTGACTAGGATTCAGAAAGGGCCTTTTCTCACGCCCACCTCCTCCGTTACACCACTTTGAACCACCATCACTAATTGCTTTCAATTGCGGAGCTGGGCTTTGCAAAATTTGAGAGACAATAAAGCTACTTTACTTCATTTATAAACTTGGACTTTCAAAGCGTTTATTTTAACACACGCCTCTGTTGCAACTAAAGTCCTCTTTGAAACCTCAACCAAATTATTGCACTGGGTGTTTGACAGAACACAATACTCCATAATTTCTCAGACTCTTTTTTTCTAGATGTTGTTTAATCGTTAAACATATCTCGTAACGGTGCAATTTCATTCAACTACAACAGTAAACTAACATCCATTTATGGAAAGAATAACTGAACAAAGAAAAGGAAGGGATATTGCAGACAAGCAAAATACTCACTCACACAGGTGATCTAAAAGACTCTAAACATTCACGACTTAAACATTGTTGAATTTTATGGATTCAGTGCCCAATGTACCTGAAAAGGCTGTGGTGTCTCACAGCTCGGGGGAGTCCTGTTTCATCCCACACTAAACTTGTTCTCAAAACAAAAACTCCCTATTCGAGAGTCTCGCAGAAGCTAAAAAGTTACACCATAAGAGTAAAAGGAAAAAATGTAATATTTCTGCGTTATTCTATATCCCATTAATCGTTTGTATTCGGACCTTGCTCTAAATTAATTAACGATATTAATATAGTAGAAACCCTGATAATCAAATCCCAAAAATCTGAACAAAATTTGGCTAAAGAAAAAATTAAATTAATAAAATGCCTCTTTCTAGTATAAAGAAGGTTTTTAAAGGTAATGAATGTAGAAATGCCAAATAATTACTGAAACACATTGTCGAAAATAAAACGTTTATTTAAGCGGGACCCTTTAGTGAATAAGACATGTTTATGTAGCAGAAATTATCACTTAAGAGTTACTTGCAAAATCGGTAATCTTTTGCCTGTCAACCAATCGGGAGCCCTATTCGTACCATACGTAGCGTTATTCGTCTTGAGATAGATGCTTTGCAAAACACAAGGATATTTGTAACACATCAATTCACGAGAGATTTTTGAACCACATTACATATATAAGGCATTAAAAATGGAGTATATCCTTGCGAGCCGCTGCCCAGGACGCGCCGTCACGCAGAGTCCAGGTCCGCAGCAAGTCGCGCCAATGCTACAGCCCCCTGCGCGCCTTTTCCTAAGCGGCTAGCGCCCCCGTCGCTGTTGTCAGCGCCGCGACACGCCACAAGGATTCCCTCCCCTCCCCCACCCCTGCACATCCACCTCGCTCACGGCCTTTACCATGCACCCGCTAAGGGCTTGCGCTGGCCAACGACACGCGCCTCCCCTCCCCCCACCCCTGCGCATCCACCCTTCGCCCACGGCCTTTGCCATGCACACCGCTCAGGGCTTGCGCTGGCCACCGACACGCGCCCTCCCCTCCCCCACCCTGCACATCCACCTCCGCTCACGGCCTTCCACCATCACCCGCTAAGGGCTGCGCTGGCCCGACACGCGCCTCCCCTCCCCCACCCCTGCCATCCACCTTCGCTCACGGCCTTCACCATGCACCCGCTAAGGCTTGCGCTGGCCACGACACGCGCCCTCCCCTTCCCCACCCCTGCACATCCACCTTCGCTCACGCCCTTCACCATGCACCGCTAAGGGCTTGCGCTGGCCTACAACGCGCCCTCCCCTCCCCCACCCCTGCACATCCACCTTCGCTCACGGCCTTCACCATTGCACCCGCTCAGGGCTTGCGCTGGCCACGGATGAAGGTATTTCAGACCACGATTTTCAAGTCAAACCCTTTTTCTCTCTCTTTAGCATGAATGTGGACCAAAGTTCTTTTGCAACGCTCTGTCATGAACAAGCTACACATGTGATAACCATTTATTCTTGCTTTGTTTTTATACTATTTCTACAACTACCGGTATACCGGAACTCAAATATTCATTTCTATCAATTCGAGTGTTCTGACACAACTGCCATGTTAAAAGAGTCAAACAAAACAGTTATATTACCAAAGCGAAATGCGTTTGTGGATCTTAGACATTCGACCTCTGTGTATGAAATGTCCGAAGTATCGATGAAACTCGTAAGTCGGTATTGGCTCCAGGGGGCGTATGCGCAAGGGCTTAAGGGCGAGCCCTCATAAACCGCCCGGAGGCAGTCTGTCGTGGGGCGGGGGCGGGGTCTCGGCCCCCAAGTGAGGGTGGGGGCGACGTCTCGGTCAAGTGAGCGGACGCGGCATGCGGGTCAGGGCTCGAGGCAGTTCTGACCGACGGTCTGGAACAGAAGGCAGCGCTTGGCGACAGAAGGGCGTAGGCCACGGCCGCCGCCTGCGATCTGAAGCCAGACCAGTGCTTCATGCCCTCTACTTACTCTTAATGTGGCTTCGCTCTGTCTGCGGACGCGACAGCAAGCAAAGTTGACAAAGCACTTTGTCCAAAGCAAACGCCGCCTGAAATTTATTTAGCTGATAAAATTCGAAAGCCATTTTAAGACATAATTATCAATATTTTAAATCTTTACGTGTGTTATTGCTCTGTGCAAAGTGGAAATGAGGCAAACTCTAAAGCGGGGGGGGGGGTGATCGGGACGAGGCAGGGGGTGGAGGGAGAGGCGCCTCATGCCCACACGCCCTGCCACGAGTTTCGCCTCATGAACCACCTCAATTCGAAGTGCACAAAGCGCCCCGGGGGAGCTTACAAGGCATTGCGCTGCCTCCAATATCGCCACAAGCACACGCACAATCTAGCGAACAGAACGTCTCACACTGCCACGTATACAAATGGTACTATTCATTTATGAAATTTAGACTCACGATTCAGACTCATTCACGAAATTAAAGCTGAGATAATTCTTATTAAAGACGTGTTTTTAAATTTAACTTCTCAATAACAGCTTAGGAGCTAGATCGGAGGGAACAGCCAGGACTTAATCGAAGAATTTTAAATTGGTGAAAAAGCAGCTTATGGCTTAGCCGGATAGCAGTGTTCACATACATGGAACGCATCAAGAACTTAAAATGTGTAAATTTGTATCAAACAAAATTACTGGAGGGAATAATTTACAACATATAGGAATAAGAATTATTCAATTGTTGCGTGTAGGGTACTCAAAAAAAAACAACATGTCGAACAATAACTATGTTTACGCGCTGCATCATAAAATAGTTGTACTTTCTCTATAGTAAGTAAATAGTATCCCAGAAAGTAATGGGTATGTTAATGAGATACAAATTTTATTATAACTGATTGGAATTGATTTTGTTATAGAAAATTGTGACTTGCGACTCTACTTTTCCAAATTTTGTGCTAATTATGTACCCAAATGTTTTTGAGATCATGATATCGTAGCTTAGGACACCACGCAACAGAACTTTAGTTCGGGCAAGAGACCTACAAGATCAGCGATAGAACATGAATATGATATCTTAAAACTGCTGCCGGACCCCACAGATTACATAGGTTACCACTGTTTACAAATAATAAAAGTCGTTCCTTTTCCTAACAAACGTACTTCCAATAAAGAAACACGAGTATATAAAAACAAGAACATTTCTAGCTTTGACCGAGACGCAGCACACCATCTCTAGTATAAAATACTGATATTATTGTTTTGAGGCTCCATCATTCTTTCAGAACAGTTTCTCATACGTTTTGAATATCCTTGTCAAAGCTGCTCACCGTCGCCGTGAAAGAAATTGTACCGCCGTTCCGTAAGAAAACGCAAATGAAAGTGTATCGTTTATTTCACAAGATTTGGAATGGCAGACGAAAAATTATTGTTGTCACATGAGCCGGCCCTTCAATTCTCAGACCCGAATTTCAGTGTACTTTCCTGCCCAGTGTCGCGTATGGAACATTTGTCAGTAAATGCAAATAATCTCAGCACGAGTCACACGGAAGTTCCGGCGACTGCACGTGAAGGCCCATTTCCGTTGAGGGAGAACACAACCTACGAAAGAGTACGGAGCCACCCCCGCTTCCTCTATTCTTGGGCTCCTGGTTTTAATCAGCGAACCTGCTTGAAGAAGAAGTACTCCCTGCACAAGGTATACTGTGACGCCATACACACGTTACGTAAGAAATCATCCGTATCTTTTGATTACCTAGCATGAGATATTTTCCTGTTACAATCGAGGATACAACTGCGAGACATGTGCTAAAACGCAGCAAGAGGAAAAGGAGAAACAATATAAGTTGAATTTGGTTAACATTCAATTCAAAAGCTCTTCCTGAACACATACACGGCGCAGAAGAGCTAGTATATATTCGCTCCTATCGCTGTACGCAAACACGTTTTCCATTCGACACAGCAGAATTACTAGTTCCGCGGTTAACTCTGCCTATTACTGGTCACGCTTGTTCGCTCAGGTGCGTGAGAAGGAAAGAGAATGCTCGTATTTGCCAGTAGTCCTGGGAGGAAACCTGTCGTTCGGGGGGGGGGAGTATGGAAGAGTGTCCCGCTCGGGCGCGAAGGTAAGTTTCCGCTGCCCTCAGTTCTCCTTCGCGCCAGGATCCTGGACGCAGAGCCCGGATCGCGCACTCTCATCCTCTCTCCTCCCTCTCTCCCTCACACACACACCACACACACACAACACACACACTGCACGCACAGCTGGCACCGTCCTGGCCTCTCCGCCCGTGGTTCGCATGCAACTTTCTCCTTCTACCGCCTCCTTCACCTCTTCCGTTCCTACAACACATGTGGCAATCCCTTCCCTGGGGAAGAGGGCAAAGGGTCGAAGCCGCTGCCAACGCCGTGTGGCGAGGGCGAGTGGCGTTGAGCGAGAGCCTGACAAGAAAAGTCCTTGAACCCCTGCTGCCATTAACCAGCGCCCGCCAAACAAGACAAGCACAGATCCCTGCTCCTACCCCCTCACACCCGCACCTCCGCCCCCGCCCGAAATCCACAGTTCATTCTCTTCCTCAACATCCGTCTAAACATGTCCCTTAGTGGCAGTCTCCACAAATGGCACCCAATTTGGCCCATCTCACCAACCCAATCGCCAATGTTCCTCCATGCAGGGAAGGTGTAAGCTGGAAGCGGAGGCTGATGCACATAATTAGGCTGCCGGGCGGAACAGAGGTCTTCATCACGCCAGAGTTGCGTGCTGCGAGCGGCCAACGCTACGGCCGTGCAACAATCACGCGAAAATTGAAAGAGGCAGCGCAACGGGGCGGGGCAACCGGAGGCTCTCGGGCTCCGTCGATTCACGTTTCCTGACACAGCTGTTGAGGTCCTTTGTCCCTCTCCTGCAGTGATTGGATTATCCCGAGACGGGGAGGCGTTCCTCCGCCGATGAAACGGGAAACCCAACGCTGACCGACGCGACGACTAGGAGTGTCTCTCCCCTCTAGTTTCCTCTCCGTCAACGCACTGCATCAGCTGGGAAGAGGAAGGAAAGATAGCGTGCGCAGAAACCACGAAGATCCACTGACCACTGTTGTTGAAAATCGGGAGGCTTCATCACTAGGACCTCCCGGTCAGAGACAATGGTAATGTTGACAGTGATTTCCTTTTCGTGATTTCCATATTAATAATTATGGATAAATAACCAGCTATTGCTGCATGTAAAGGTTTATTTTTAAGAGTATAGATGAGGCAAATACACAGCGTAAATACGGAAACCGGCATTGTAAAGTCGACGTGCTTGCACATGCACACGGACAAGAGGAGGGTTTCGTTCAAATGTATGTAGCGCTTCCTACCGCTTCCCCCATCGGATTCATCGTTAAGTGAAGACGGCATGGACAATAGGAACAATACTGCCATGCAAAATCTATCTCGTGATATAGAATAGCACTCTTTTGTAATCAGTTATGTTAAGTTGTAAATTTGATTCGTAATTTTGATCCGTATTTAAAGAAATCCGTTTTGTCACTGAAAAGGTTTAAGAGAAATCTGAACACAGTTTAAAACTTACTTATTCAAGACAATTCGTACCATGGAAAAATGTTTTAACACTGAAAAGTAGGCGAGTTGATTATGCGTTTAATTTTGAATCTAAGTTAAAATATTAGTAAAAAAGACCAGAAAGGCAATAAACCGAGAATGACAATTAATATTTGAAACTAACACTAGGCAATATATCAATAACTCGTTGTGTTATAATTCCAATCCCAATCATTTACATACCGCGTTGCAGCATATCCATCAAATTACATTTCGAATTCCTCGAAATGCTCTGGCGCTACGAAATTTATCGAAATAGTTTGGCGGTTCCCGGAAGTCGCCCTCGCCACTGCGCCTCGCCTCGTAACTCAAAATGAGCTGACAGCAGATCGCACCGACTGCAGAGGAATAACTCGCGGACGGGCCATATTTCTCTCTCTCTGCGAATGCTTCAAGTGGCAGGTGCTCTGTGGCGGTGGCCTTCCCATCTGTTTTGGTGGACACAATTAAGCGCCTTCTTCACAGTCATCCTGGATTAATTTTTTTTCTTGTCCGAGTTCTTTGCTTGGCAGGTGAGGGAGATGCAGCTGTTGTATGAGGTGTTCTTGGCACTGTCGACAGGCGCATAGCAACTCGACGATTCACATTTGATAGGGCACAATGCAGCCACTCAGTCTAACGGAGCAATGTCGCAGAATAAGACGCGGGGCAGATTTACTTGGCACAGAGCCACAGTGCAGGCGAGCCATCATCATCAAGATCATCACATGCCTGTCTTCGTCGTGGTCATTTGAGAGGACTGCGCTAAATGGAGGTGAAGTGGCAGAGTGGACTAATAATGAATTATATATTTGTCACCATAAGAGACAAAATGTGGCCTGAAAGGAACCCCTTCATTTTAATCGAAACGAATGTTCGATAGGACAATGGAGCAGGTTTGGGGAAGATGATAGTGTTGATAGTCATACATTAGATAAACTCCAAATTGAACGATTAGAAAGGAATTGGAGCTTAATGGCCCCAGTTTTCTTCTTACTCTTGTACCGATTTAAGTTCCAGTGTGGACAAGCACTTCGCGCAGATCTTTGAGAAATATGCGTCAAGGGGAGGTAAGTGCCAGAAAACCTGGTAAGAGCTGACGCCAGGGACCGTATTGGCCTATCCACACAAAGTAATTTTAGAAGGGTGTTTAAGTGTTTGTCGGGGAGAGAACCCATCTGAGACAGGCGTATGCACTAGCCATTGCGCCCTGAACCCCTCCGCTTTGTTGCTCTTGTTGAGAATTTCCTTCGACGCAGTTCTCGCTAACGTCCTCGCAACTGCTCTAATGAAAGCGGCCGCGCGGGCGCTGCTACTTTGTTTGCGCAGGGCGCGGCCTCCGTTCGCTAATCAGCCGTGAGGGGCGCGCACATCGCGGCATCCACGCGCGCCGTCACACGCCATCGCCTCGTTAACGCCTCGCGACCGTCTTTTATTCCAAGCAGCCCCGCGCACGGCCCCCTGCGTTGGCTCACGGCAGCGGCCGACGCTCACTTGTCGCCGACGGGCTAGGCCCCGCTCCGCTAGCGATGGCAAGGCAACACCTTACTCAGAAAAACGCGAAGGTCTCTTTCTATTCACGGTATACAGATATCGAAATACTTAGACGATATACCGAATTCCGTAACAAATATTTACTGTTTTTCATATAGGAATATTGAATACCCAGAATTATGACTCTTCATTCATGAATCACAATATTAGAAAATTACAGGGGGTTAATTAATTTCAAGTTCCTGATACTGGCTCCTTAACTAGTGTCAATGAAATTATCTGAACGAAACAATTCTATATTCAGAGCAAACTCCATTAAATTAGCGTGTTTCACATTACCTACTAAGCTCTCAGAATTTTGATGTAGATATATTTTGGGTCACAGATTCATTCTGTTCTGTCTTTATATTGTGTATGTGTACAGTGCAAATATAGCAGTGTTTATTTTCATGGTAAATATCTAATTTCTCAAGAAACAAAAATTTGGGGCATTCAAAGGAATTAGAAAATATAGCGGCTTCTTTTTCTGCAGAACCTTTTTATCACGCTTTTACTGCTCGCCAACTCTGTTTCTCTAGAGCTGTGATTTGAAATCTAGCTTCAGCGACAAATTTGTTTGGAAGCAAATAGATTTGGGGTAGTTTTTAGTATCGTCATTACATAATTTTCAGTGTGTTCGAGTTATTATTCTGATAAATACCTCAATTAAAAGAGGTAAAGAACAGCATATTTTGATACAAAATTAATGAAAACCCTCTTAACACCGCACCATCACTTTACCCAACGTGTGCCAATTAAGTAGGTTGAAAAACAGCAGTACAGTTTCAAAAAAAGCGTTGTCTCTCTTAGCATGAGAATGAATTGACAGCGGATTAATCTTAAGAAAGGTCAGTGGGGTTATTTGAACGAGGTTAATTCGCGATGTCCATCGAACATGCCACCCACACATGAATATAATTAGAAGCAGTACCATTTGTTCGCTTGAAGTGCACCAGTATGTGGAGAGGTCGCCTGGCTGGAAGAGAGGGCTCGCGTCGGGGGAGGCGGAGAGCTCCGCCCGCGCACAAGCCGCCTTCGCTCGCAGCGCAAGGGGAGGGGGAGAGAGAGGCGCGGAGGGCGCAGCCAACTCTACCTTGCGGCTTGACTTCACTGCTCTGAGCTTTCATCGCTTCTCACTGATATTCTGAACATTGAAGAGAAAACTTTCCAAGCAACGTTGAGTGGCCATTGCAAAACCACCGTGACGTCACAAGGCGTTGCTCTTGGAACCCCCGAATGACGTATTCTAAACTCTTAGTCATGCACCTAGCGGTGAGTCTACTGGTCTATCGCTTTTTTTCTGTAGCGCCGCAGAGATCTGGTTTTTTGTTTTTTTTTTCGCCGCTCGCCCGCCTGCGTTTGCCACGGCCCCCGTTTGGAGCGCTGCAGGCCCATGACGTTGCAAAAAGCCGCCGATTAACGGGTTCCGACAGCGCCAGGCCGCGCTTTCAGCGACAGGTCGACCCCGCTCGCGTTTTTACAGTTTTGCATTTTTCTCTTCTCTCGAACGACTGTTCCACAGCGCAGATGGCCCATTCGACTCCTCTAGATTTTCATTCCCTCCACTTAAAATCAAGCGCCGGACACGGCTCCGAGCTCTTTCAACCGCCGCTGCACATTTTCCGCTGCCCTTTTTGCTTCGTATTCTCCCTTTATAGTATTGATTTCTTGTCTAGTGGTATTAAATTAGATTTATAAATAATTCTGCTATTACGTTTGAGAACTTGGTGGTAGAATACACTAACTTATCAACTTCACAAAATTTATCAACTTTTACCAAACTTTACCAATTTACCAACAACTATTATTAATAATAATAATAACAATAATATTAACAATTATAATAATAATACTTAATTACATAGAAGACATAGTTCCTTACACTGAATTTTATTAAATATATTTTTAACACAATATCGACATTCAGGAAACTAATTTATTTTTAAATTTACACAGGCTTAGAGGAAAGGGATCGAAGATTGTCACAAGCAAACCGTTCCAGTCTCTATAGTTCGATTCGCGAACGAATATTTCGCAGCGTCCGTTTTCTGAACTCTTGCCTGAATTTTGTGCAGGTGATCCGCTCTGCCGAAATATGTAGGTTTCCCTAATCGATTCAGACCTTCTGTTCCCTGTTCTGAAGTAGTTTGTTTATCCACGCTACTACTCTAGTGTCTAACGTGGCATTAAGATTATCTTACGTAAAAACGGACAGCTGCATACGAACATGCGAAATTGAAACTAATTATTAAATTTTTCATTAACATTTCACTTAAAAACATTTTATATATGATCACCATATATATTTTTTGAAGTATCTGTTTATAAACCTATCATTATTTCTTGGTCAACCAGTAAGTAAGAAACCTTTCCTTGGGCTGCATAATGTCTTTCCCACCCTTTTATTATATATAGATGCATGATGAATAAAATTACTAAGAAAGCGAGTTAAGCAACATTTGAAAACTAGACATTTTCGCTTACAAATTACCAAAAAAACTTATTTGAATCGGTAAAGTAAAGAACATCCAGAATTTGCTCAATTGATAAGGGAAATTGGACAAAAAACCTGAAGGATAAGGGGGCATTAACCCAGAAGCTGAAGTACAATACTTTTCATACGTACATTTTAGTTTCAAAAATTATACTGTACGTTTGGTAACAAGTACATTATATGTAATTAATACAAAAACATGGCTAAAAATGTTTCTAAAAATATGATATTCTAAAATATATTAAAATTACAGAGTGCAAAATATAGCTAATTTATTGTATAATGAATATTAATATAAATATTTAAACTCGTTTGTGCTGAACAAGCAAGTCCGATTAGATAAGGTAACCGGAAATTTTACGTGCGTAAGTATACTCTTCTTGACATTTCCATCGAAACGTGCATTTTTGGGCGTTCTGCCGTTCATCGATCTTCCTACGCAGTAAGCAACGCTATCGGCAGAAAAGCAAAGGGTGTCATTTACCAGGGCAACCAACGCGATATCAATCAGCATCCAGTCGATGAGGGACGACACAAATGAAATAGAGACATTTGCTACAAAACAAAATTATTTTTGTGGAAATGATCGGACATATTCATTTATTTTAATGCGGATCGAAAATATATAGAATGATTTGTTGAACTCTCCAACTATTCACCGACCCTAACTATATGACAAGTAAAATATTTACTTATTTTCTCTTACAAAGAAATGCTCACAAGCGACATTTATGCATCAAGGGCGTTATAAGAGTTCTAATTATCGAACGGCGAAAAAAAGACCAGTTAACACCCGGGATAGATAAATGATTTTATTTTTTGCCGAATTTAATATTTAATAATTAAGGAATTAATTATTAATTTCCTTATTTACTAACTTGTTATCTGGACTCGTTTATCTTTTCATATTTCCCTCTGATAATTCCCTTTCATAACCCCCCTCTGTAAGAGAACCTGTAGCAACATTCAACTGTTTTCATATTTCCCTCGTCACCACGATCCTTTCGATACAGGTAGTTTTCCTTTATTTTTTCTCGAATAGAGTAATGGACGCGCAACAATGATTCAGGTCTCCATTTTGCTGAATGTTCTGAAATTACAAATTTGTAAAAGGTACAAATGAAGATAGAATTTCGAAAGTATGAATTCAATAAGTATGTGCCATTGTTGCACCACTTATTTTAGCTATAGTAAAATGCATGGCTTTATACGTTATGTTTTTGATTTCAAATTTCCCTGAGAAATAGGTAAGAAAGATACTTAAAAGTGATCCATTAAACATATTTTATCTCGGTTATTCTTGGCAGGATTTTTTTTAATGTCCGAAATTCAATGTTATTTTGGAAAAACCAACATTGATAACTTTACCACCTGTTCAAAGCCAATTCACTTTCATTAAGGTTACTTGTTTTCTGAGAAAAACAAGCTTTAACTTACCATCTTTGCGAGATCGTGGAAAACGCCAATGCGGATTTAGTTAATAAAGCATGCAGCTTCAACAATGAGAAGCTTTTACTCTTGAGAAATCCAAATAAAGTTTCCATGCGAAAAGAGAGAATCGGGCAAGTACAACCCTTACACTTTGCAATATTATTCAACTTCCTTGGATTTATTGTAAAGAATTCAAGGGGTTTTGGAGGGGGCAAGATGCCAGCTTGGTGGGGTAAGAAAATTGAAAAAATCATTTCTATACTAAAAACTATTGTATTATTTTCTGTGTTCTCTGAGCCAAAAAATAATAAAACTAGTATTTTCCACTGTGAGTATTAAATACCATTTGTCACCTTTGGAAACAATTCCGTTTACTTAAACTTCACCTCGATACACGGGAGTGTCGCTCAAACGATGTTTACATATTAAATACCTTAACGAATCTATACCCTAAGTTTAATATCAAACTGTGTATTTTTTAGAATATGAGTTTATAGTTGAGCATTGATGTACATACTTCTAGATACCATCAACATTTAAATAGTGCGTCTGGATAGTCATCATAGGCAGTTGACGAGTGACTTGTGTTATTCTTTCTATAATTTTAAATTTAGATGCTTTTTTTAAAATGAAACCACGTAGTATAGTATGCAACCACGTTTTGATTTTTGTTGTTCATTAATTTCAAGTTATTTCACATTAGTTAATGTAAAGACTTTGTTCTTTGTTTGGGCCATAGCACAGGTTTTCCCCTATTACCTCCGCGTTCCCGTGCGAGAACTTTCGCATGATACACCCTAAAATTCATTATTCTATTCTCATTTTTAGAGGGAACGTGTTTATTTTTTTAAATATATAAAGAAATTATAACATATAAAGAAGATTAGAAATTAAAATATATAAAGAAATTAAAATTTCCCAAAAGTAGCTTCCATTGTACTAACACAATATCAAAAATTAAACTCTTTCTGTGCCTTTCAAAGACGTACTAGTTGCTTAATTTAAAGACATACGTCCTCATCGGTCATCTTTATCCCTCAATTTTGAATGTTTAAAAGATACAAATGGACTTCAGACGTTACTAAGAAAAGCAGAAACGGTTTTTCAAGTTAACAGGAAACCCCATAACAAAAACATGAAACAAATGTTGTGATAGATCTAAAATATCTGCCAAACCAGCATCAATAAATGACGTAATATGAAAAGAGTATAGGAAAAATAATTTGCAGATCAGAAATATTTGATGACTAGTCGGTAGCATTCGAATTATTCCAAAATTAGGCAAAAAGTAGGCACGGTTCATCTCCAAGAAATTAAAATTTCTCAATCAAAAAACAAAGATCTGATGTTCATTACGTATTATGTTGCTGGACTGCAAAAAATTTACGCAAAATATAATAAACTATAGACGGGGAGATGAACATGCATTTCCGATTGTGTAATCGTGAATCACCCGCTAAGCTTACGTAAGAGTACTAAAGCCTTCTCAAAAGCATTTTTCGCAACATTATATTACACGGTTTTTCCTAAATAAGCTAATATTCGTTCATTAGGTAATTACCCAAAGTATGAGCAGCGCTTTTGCACGATTAAATGCCCAAACCAATCAGCTGCTGGGTCCAGCGCGAAAACACAGCGATAAAACGCTGCGCAATTGAGCTAATCTGGCCGTTGTGATATTATCGCGTAATTCACGACTTATCCGCCGCCGGGCACTACGCAGAGCGGAGCGCGTCAAAATGGCGGCGCCGGCAGCAGCGGACCCCCGACGCGCTCTGTCGGCCCAGGACAGAAACAAGCAGCAGCGCAGCAGCAGCAACTGATGCAAACAAGCGAGGTTCCTTTTTTCATTTCATTGCTGACACGAGGAATAAGTTACGGTTGCAACATGGCGAAGGGGCGGAAAAATGATATCCAACAGAACGAATTAAATTTGTGTGTGTGTGTGTGTGTGTGTGTGTGTGTGTGTGTGTGTGTGTGCGTGCGCGCGACAAAATAATCAAAAGTGATTTATAATATCACCACGAAGTTAACAAAATTACAAAAGTCTATATGATATATTCTGTTATAGATATTTAGTAATTAAATATGACAAAGTATTAGGTTCTTGGTGTATTGTGCAGGTGATGCTCAAGCGCATTTACTAGTAGTAATTAAGATTTTATTTTAATTTTACAGCGTTTTAATAGTATTTGTTGCAACCATTTCATTTCCAATTTAGAACCTCAAACGTATCACTTCAATAACGCTTTAATTCAAGTTAGAACAGATTGTGCGCAGATATTTGGTTTCATTATCTCTGAGTTTACTGGGATCGAAAGTTTTGATTGCGTAAACTGATGCATAATTCCGTTAATTTTACATCCCGAAAATTATCAAAAGCCGTTTCATTACAATACTCCAAGGCAAGATAATATGTGCATTATCGGAAGGTGGAGCAATTCAATCGGAACAGCGTAAGTCACGTGAGCGGGAATGTATTTCAGATATGAGAACAATAGTTTCAGGGCGCCAATTCGAGAGCGAAGCAATTTTGTGGGGTGATAAAAATATAAATATTAACAGCATTTTGTGTCTGTTCACAACAGCAGAATATTGTATTATTGTGCTGTGAATGAGTTTTGGATCTTCGCGCGTTTGATGCAATATTGAAGGTGTTACTCCAGTTGCATTACAAAATATTCTTCACGTATAACATTCAATACCAACTTTCCGGAGCATAATTACTTTTCCTTTAATACCACAATTTATAACTTTGTACGTTCAAATATATTTTTTCTATACGAGTTGTTAGGTTTCTGAACTATATTTTTTTTAATAGGCTTTGTAATAGTTAAAATTGGCGGTAATTATTCGAAGTGGTTAGTCTTATTTCTTTAAATCCTTTCTGCCATACGTTTTATACACAATGAATTACCGCAATTACTTTGACGCAAACACAGAATAAAGCTAAAATGTTGTAAACGAAACAAAATATGCTTACATTGTTTGTTGTTTTTGAGCATACCCAACGTTTATACAATACTCTCCTATGTTCATTTCTACTGGACTGAACGACAACCATCCCCATCCTGGTGTATTGATGTAAGAATAAGAAGGGCGTTCCTTCTTCCGGCCAGCAGAACAGACTACGCCAGGCGATCGTCTCGATCCTCGTACGATGTGTTGGCTTCGTCGCCCTCACCCCCGCGAGGAAGCGGACAAACAAGCTGATGCCAATGGAACGAGCGACCTTCAGAGATGCACGCACGCGAACTCGCTCGCTGTCCAGAGAAGCATTACGAAAAGAAGTTTTCGATTGGCACCAAAAGAAATAAGATACTTTACGGGATGTAAAAAAATATTAATTATGTCGAATTATATTCTCTATTTTATCCGCCTGAAGTTAATGTCAATGCAAACCACTGAGCTTGGTTGAAATTCCGTCAGCCCTTGAGAATTTGGATTGATTTCTTCTTTTCATTCTATTATACTGTGACCTAAAATGTTGTCAGAATTGCACAGTAAATCTGTATTCTTTTATTTTCACCTACTTTTCAACAAAACAATTAATTTCAATTACACTAGAGTGAAAAAGTATTCCCAGAAATGACAAGCAGCCGCACCAGAGCGCGCGCGCGTCGTCCGCAATTCGAGGCAATCAAAGCGGTTTCTGCTCAGTGGCAGGCGCCGTCTAGCGGTTTCCTTTATAAATAAAATCCCCTCCCCCGCGAGCGGTAAAAACGCGGCGCTGCGCTTCGCGTCCCGTCGCCAGGGCGCTCCACCATCAATTTCCCACCCTCCCTGTCCCGCGCTCGCCGTCGCGGACATAAATTACGTCACGGGGCGAGGCTGGCGGTGGGCGGGTGATGACGAAGGGGTGGGTTTGGGCAGTGGGATGGGGCCACTGGTGATGGTGTGTGAACGGCTGAACCTGTAAATACACGGGGGACGGGCAGACCAAATGGCAAGTGCCCGGCCGACCCACCCACCTGCCGAGTGGATGGGTAGGTGAACGGTTGATAGTTAAGTGGGCAAGTGGGTGGTTGAACGGTTGAATAGCTGGCTGCGTCAGTGGACAGGTGGGTGATTGCACGGTTGATTGGTTGGGTGAGTACACGCGAATGTGCTTTGCCAATAGGCGGGAGTGCTCAAGAAAAGAGGATACGTATGCAGTGATATATTGCTGCATAAATATTTGCTGCATTTCTCCTAACGTTTTCTGAGGTGTCGAGTAATTTCAATATCAGTGATTGTTTCAAAAACCTATTCCCAAGTTTTTGATCGTCACATTTTGAGTGTTTATAAATTCTTTTAATCACGCATTCTTCATGTAGGCAAAATGAAACTGTGGAAATTTGTTTTTGCCTAACAACGTTTTCACTATTTTTGCTTTGGACGTCCGGGTTCCTGGACGTTTACGATATGTCGTCCACTACAAACCGTTCGTTCATTGTCTCTGGCTTTTACGCTTTGGGCATCAATCCACGTTACTACAATACCGTTTGCATTAAATAAAATATTAAGCTTCATTATCTTTTAGTTAATTAACTGCATAACTGTTCGAATGATGAACTTCTAATTGGTAGTTAGGGCAATTTTAAACTTTTCTCTGAATTAGTTTTGAATTTATGATAACATGAAAAATCTTGAACTAACACTGAAGACTGGTGACAAGAACATGTATCGTACTTCTCAATGCCCTGATTTAGAAAAGGCACACATCGTGTAATGTAAACCCGGCAGGACCAGCAGGAAATGGCTCTCTAAGGAACTACAAAGAATTCATTGCTGGAGAAACTGCTCCGGCAAAACACACAAAATTGGCATTAGATGGAAAAACATTGTACAACATATGCGAAAAGTCTGAATCCCTTTGAAAAATTACCTTATGGACTCAAGAATAATATCAAGGAATGGCTCAATATAAGTTGAAATAAAAAAATCAGATCCAGTTAAATTAAACCAATTTTGAATCAGTCGTTGCGAGTAGAGAAGCCAGTTGTGGTTCTATTTGACGAATTTATCCCACGTAAGTCTTCATTAATTAACAACTGTGGGAAACAGTCGTGTTCAGTGGATCTTGCTTCCAGAGCTGTAGTAATTAAGGGTAACTCGTTGCGAAGGAAATGTAATGCAAAGTCAAGGGACGTCGAACTAACTTACAAGGAAGTTCGACGTCAAGTGCGGTATTGATTTCCCTACAATTGCCACGGGAGGAATTAGTTATCTAGCAGTCGTTTGTAGAAATTTCCTGTTCAGTCCTACGTTTTACACTCTTTAACCCTCAAATGGAATTAATGAATTATTTTCGCTTTTCTGTCATAATACTGGTGTAACGTCATTAAAAAGAAACAAGGTGTAAACATACATCCTTTACGAATAAACACGTGTTTATTTTTCAAGAGAACTTACATTGCCAATATCTGTCCCTGCCGCTAGAAAAATATTTTAAATTTTTCTGTTTTCAAAACTCCTTACAAAAATTCCAACGTCCATCGAAGCCTAATCAGGAGCATGCCCGTGGTGCTAAGGAAGTGAAGGTAAACATTATGAAGCAGTATTAAAGACGAAAGTGGCAGAGCATGTGGAGGGCAGCGCTTCCTGGCGGCAGAGCCATCGATCGGGGCAACTGCTAGAAGCGGTCACTGGACTGGGCGACTAAACACACCATCGCTGGAAGGAGAATTCGCCACAGTGCTGCATCAAACACATTGAAAACGAAAAATCAATGTAAATCAAGCCTGGAAGGTATCTGCAATTGCTGCAATTGAAGCCCCAAATACTCTACCTAGAAAGCAAGCACACAAGGCCCCAAAACGGCTTTGGTGCTTTTCATTTTTGGAGTTAATGGACTTCTTGTGGGTGCCCTACTCCAGATCACAAAGGCCAGAACAGTACAGAATACAGAAATCAAAGAAATATGAAGTTGACTACACGAAATTCTGTCCAACGCATTCTCAACTGTGATCAATATTATAATCTTTACACTCGCCCAGTTAAGGGCTTTCCGATTGCAAACGTGGAACAGAGGCGTTGTGGGCAAGTTTAAGACAGTTTTTCAAGTGCGTTGCCTAAGAATTGTATTAGTGATCTTTATAACTCGTTCAAGGTATCTACTAGCACACCAAGGAGTACCGATAAATCCTATAGTTTGGTGGGGTCGAAAGGTATTAAAAGTTTTGTTTGATTTCATTGATTGGCGATTCCAGGCCGTCAACTGTTTGGGTCACTAGTCTCGTCCGCAAACACGCATCTCCCTCCAGCGGGAGGAGTAGAAATGGAATAAAATAAAATCAGACATTGCCCACGACGATATATATTGTTTGTGCTGTTGGGTTGAACCCATTGTTTCAAGTTTTGATAGCGCCATGGCTATGGGAAGAGCTCGTTCCGTGTCCCGCCACTGCTGCGCTTATTAACTTGCTACTGCCTCCCGTTCACAACCTTCACTTCTCCTAACTGAATGTTCAATTTTGAGGCTGTCACGATTCGAAGGCCGCGCCATTCGCACGTAGAAACTCGAAAGCGAATATCCAGGCACCGATACCCGCGGGGGGCAGGTGAGCGAACTGACAGCGGCAGCAGGTAGGACGAGGGGAGGGGAAGTTGGCAGCACTGGTCTGCACTCGTTCACAGCGCCCCGCGGCCAGCAGATCGCCCTCACCCCTCCCCTCCCTTTACCCCCCCCCAAATCGCGTTGGCAACACACTCTGCGCAAGACGGACGAGAGCAGGGGAAGACAGGGCAGATCGGGGGCAGGGCGAGGAGGAGTAAAGGGGCGCCGGGCACGGGGCGGGGCTCTGCGAAAGCGCGGAGCGGATTGGAGAGGCGCTTTGTGAAGCGGTGGAGAAGAGCGCGTTGGAACTGGAGTGGAGGGAATGCGAGCAAGAAGGTTTGGCGGGGTGGGAGGAGCCCGGTGGGGTGGAGAGGAGCGGGGTGGGGTGGCACGGGGAGCGTGCGGGATGGGACGGGCTGCGGCAAAGAGCGCCGGCGAAATGGACGGCAGGGGTATGGAGAGGAGTGGGTGGCGGGTGGGGTGAGGAGGAGCGGGGTTAGAGGGGCGGGGAGCTGTGGAAAAGTAAGTCAAAAAGGGGGCCTCAGGGAAGGAGGAAATGGACTCGTAGAAAGATTAAATGATGCAAATGAATATATATTTTTCGTCCAGAAAGAACATGACCATCTTTGTGATAAATGATGGACCACGGCATTTGACAAAATGTCATCCCTGTTGATATACTTACGTGTGTCAGAATTATATTCCAAAATAATTCCTATACAGAGCTTCAACTTACCGTTGGCATCACCTTTTCTACCTACTTCTTAAATATGTTTGTTGTGTAGAAAACGACCATTCAAACATTTCGTATCGTTATCAATATTAATTAAAATGCGTAATTAATTTGCTTAGTACAGCACCTTTAGGGAACGCTGATCTCATTGCTCTCTTTAAATTATCCTCCGGAATTTTTCGAATCTTATGGATGTTGCACTTAAAATAACAATGAAACTAAAACAAACACTGGAGAACAAAAGACAATACAACACGCGTAAAAGAAGGGATTCGAAAAAATGCGAGCGTTTCCAACATGAAAATTTATTTTGAAACTATCTCAATCATACACGTGTAATACAATATGTTGCCGTCCAGCGAACATTAATTTGTCTTTTTTGGACGGCCCCCGGGTGTGAATATCTAGCGGAATTTCCGTCGCATCCGGGCCACTCGAAATTTAATAACCCCGATACGTGAGCGAAATGGTGTTTTCTATTCCAAGCGCGTGCGGTGGTGCAGCGTCAGCAGAATCTGCGTGGCCTCCCCCCCCCCCCCACCCCGCACAATAGGGAAGCCAGCGCGGCCAAGCGCTCTCGCATTGCGCTCTGCGCTGCTCCTGTTGAGGTGGAACAACTGCGCAGGAAATCCAGCACGGACAAGGGAAGGAGATCGAACTTGAAGCTACCACACGCTCACGCTGAAACCAGCGTATTCGTCCTGGATGCCAGCGGAATGTTTTGATTTAGCATGCCTCCCGCTGTTACACTTATGTGTAAAGGAAGTAAAAATTAAGGATATTGAGAATAATGTAGTAAATTTAATATTCCTAAATTAATTTTTATTTCCAATTAAGTGTCGTTCATTCTAAAATCAATTTATTGTGTATAGACGACAACATGACTGCTGGAATTTTTTTCAAACTATTTCTATAGTATTGTAGATGCCAGCCTCATATACGCATTACTAGATACTTTGCAGTTTAGAACGATGTAAAGTGGAGTAAAATACGTTTTAGAATGTTACATATGTGCGTTTATTGGGCGGTGTTTTAGAAGAGAAGTCCGGAAAGAAGGAATTTTTCCATGAAAGCGATATTTCATTCGTCCCAAATAACAAAAGAGATTTACTTTTTGAGCAATAATATAGTAATATGATATGCAGAGATTTTTATTATTCCAATTTTGTGGTGAAAGAAAATTCCAAGCTAGCGAATGCTCACAATCATAACTGCGCATCGGAACTCCCTCAGATCATGACACGAGTTTTGAGAAGACGTTGAATAGGCTGAAATCCAGTGAGCCTGGTGCGTGGGGCGAGGTTGGATGGGGGAAGAGGCAGGTGAGCGTGGTTCACTTCACACGTGAACGTCCAGTAGATCCCCTCGCACGCGCAGCACCCCTATGCAGCGGCTCTGATCGAGTAGGGAATGGCGTTCGCGTCATGGCAGTGCTAGGATTTTCCACACTAACATCACAATTAGGTTTACTTCAATAGCTGCCTGAAGAATTCTAGCGGCCTGCTGCTCTGATAGGTAGTTTCAAGTGGTTTCTCTGATAAATACCAGGCGAATGCCGGAGCAGTACCCTGGCAACAGGGCCCTGTATTGCACGTGAGATTGTCTTCATTCTCGTTCTCGTATTTCTCTCCTACACTTGCACTCCATAAGTGATGGGAGGCCAGCCGGTGGCTTAGAACTTTGTCCGAGATGGGGATGGGCAGAAAGGAAGAAATACCCCGGAGGTCGACGTGAAGGGGAAATGAAAAATTTGACTTCCGGTTCTACTTGGCTGAAAAGAAGCTGTTTTATCCTTGTTTCAGCACTTTATAAATATTAAGAAATTATCACTTACAAATCCGTATGTTTTCATTCAAACTACTACAACACAACACACTTTTTATTTTATTAAAAAATTACTGTCTGTTAACTGACCTCAAATCAGATTATCACGAGTTATTAAAAATTATCTGTTTAAGTAAAAATCCTCCAAAAAGCGAATAAAATGCGCTTCCCTTGACAAGTTTGTTGGGCTAACATTTTGAAGGACACAGATTTGAGGTCATGTCTTCATGGATGATGTGAAGCCCCGCTAGTGCCATTACGCAGTTTGAGCACGGGCGGATGCAAAGGAGCGCCTCTGCGATAGTGAAGAGGGGAGTAGCCAACAGTCGGGTTCAGAATCATCACACTCGTCTTTTTTCATCACACTTAAAACACAATTTGCAACCACAAAGGAGAAACGCAATGAATAACCAATCACTACGAGTAGTTTTATTAGGAGACAAATTAGCAACACTAAATGACACTTGGCTATCACTTTCCGCATAGGGTATTTTAATGCAAAACACCATTTCAAAGAATTATGAAATAATACAATTAATCTTGTGAGATGAATTATTGGTCTCTGAAGGAAATCTCATAAACGTCATAAAAGCTAAATACTTCGCGGTATCTGCCATTCATTTCTTAAATTTGGAAACTACAGAATGCGTTGGCAAAATAAAATACTGTCTCCTGTTCCCATTTCCCTGTCGTATATTTTGAAATAAAAACTTCGTCACTGAACTGCCCCATACTTACGATAATTTGTTTATAAAATCATCATTTATTCTATTTTTATCAAATATTTGTTTTCACTACAAATTTGAAGATACATTTTATATTTTTTGTTCTAGTATGTCCATTTAAAATATGGTAATAAGATATTGATTTTATCTACTGAAAGTGAATGATTATATGTTAATGCTTTTTTCGAAAACTAAATAAATGAGCAAAGTGGAGTATTTCAGTCATTCAACGGACATTCTTATAATATTTCTCGCATCGGAACCACTCATCTCGGGTACGGTAGGAAAGGCTACGAACTGCAGATCATTAAATATATTCACACGAGTCTCCAGGTGGTGAAAATCCTTTTAGAGACGTAGTGCAGCTACGAGGCAGCTTACAAGAGACGAAAACGAGCCCTTGGTGCTTCCGACGAGAGGCTTCGCCCCGGGGTTTCGCCCACTCGCCACCGCACACGCGCACATCCCAGCCCGACAGCCAGCGCCATCTGTCAATTAGCGCGACGCGGCGGGAGCAGCAAACAAGCGACGCGCCCCAGGATCTCTTTTCGCCCCCTCCCCCACCCTCGAAACAGAGCAGCGGCGAGCAGCGCAGGCGGCCAGATTCGCCCTTCTGAATTTTACACTCGTGGGCAAAATGCGGTGTGGTGCGTACTGTCGCGACCGCCGTGGATATTTCCGATCATTCACGACTAGCAAACCGACGAAGAAATTTATACTAGAAATTTAAATCACCAAATTCGATGAAGTGTATCTGGAAATGTTTGACTCACGAACACAAGAAGCTCCCACGAATGAAATGACTAGTAGAAGGTTCAAACGCCTCAGACGTTAACTGCATTGATGAAACTTGCGCTCTCAGAGGGCACTGCCTCACATTATTGATGAATTGTGGCTTACTACTGACCAACTGTTAGGTGGTGGAAAGACGGTCAATGTTTTTAGGCACACTGCCTCAATTGGAGCATTCTAGATTCACTTTGATGATCCCTGTGTTAATTCCATGGTTGTAATCATCCTTCAGGCACGACGAGAAATGCACCCACCCCCTGCCCCAGCTCCACCAGTGCCACCGCCCTCCGAGGGAACACGCTTCTCTTTGCGAAATTCCATAGCGGAGTCGGCCTGCGCGCCCGAGGGCCCGAACAGCGCAGTGGCGCCCATTGCCGTCCTCCGACGGAGCGAAATGCGCACGCGGGCGGCCGCGACAGCAGAAGAGAACACAATGGGGCGACGGCCGCTTCCCTCGCAGGGGGGAGACGGGCCCACACGTGTCGGGTGCTGGAAGCAAAGTTATTCCAACGGCAGACAAAAGGACCGGCGGAAGCAAAGACTGAATCGACAGATCCCACCTTCTCCGTGCGGTATGTCTACCATTGCTCTTTGTGTCTCAGCAACGAACGACAGTGGCATACAACAGTCGCAGATCTGTACACACAGTAAACAATTCAGTCAATCTTTGTTTCGTGACTCGACCGATTTCCAGCTCCGTTTCCACCACTTAAAAATATACACTGAAATTACGTATTTTACAAATAAATGGAAGTAAAATATAAAATTCGAATTCGTATGTTAAAAATATTATATTGCAGTATTTTAAAATAAAACTACGTTCGAAGATTACGTAATATTTGGAAACCTTCGTAGACTATTTGACCCCATTAATCAGATCTAAAAATGATACTTAAATTATAAGAATTTCATTACATTGTACGAATGTCACCTAGTTGGCTGACGAATCCATCACTTTCATTCTATTAAAGTTATGTAATATACTGTCTAAAATTGTCACAATTACCATCGCAAAGATCAATCAGTATATTTTCAATACTGTTTGCTTCATTTGTAGTTTATTTCGAGCTTTTTCATTCACTTACTTTCGAAACCAGTCACAGGAATGTTTTACGATCATCATGACATTCCTTTAGCCGATAACGTTCGATAATCGATTGAGGGCGATGTGAAAAATGGTTGCAATTCATTACGAAGAGTTTATATTAGGCAATAAAAGAGCTTTTGATGAATAGCAAAATGGCAGAATATTTGACAACGCGAAAATCCGCGACATGACCTCAAGTCGAGGGAGACAGTCGATTTAAATTCTCCCTTCCTCAATCAAAAAGCTTCGTTTGTTGCGGCTACAGAAGGTAATTCATACCGTGTTACGAAATGTTTTAATAGGGGATTCATTGGAGCAATCTCTTACAGTACTGGTGATTGAAGTGAAGGATACACGTGCGTTAAACATTATAACCAATTGGAATTGAAAAAATAAGAATATGAAACCAGGGAAATACATTATTTAAGATACAGAATAGACACATACAGTAAGTTCGGAACTGATAAGTAACGAGCATGGAATGTATTACAAGAGCAAATTGTGCTATTAGAACCTTGCGGACACAAGTTTGACCTTGTGGGATGAGCACTTGCCGTGTCCCCAGCGCGTCATTATTTAATCCGGTGAAGGCAGCAAATCGAAGACAGATTTGACTGATAGAAAAGCACATTTGCATTCTCCACAGGTAGAAACTGCCAGAAATTGCTTTCAGAGTACGGCCAGGAATTACACACGCACTTTACCATGAAACTAATGAGGACAGTTCGTATTTACGATAGAGATGACAAATCCTGAACACGTGTAATTATTACTTACTATCGCCCTTTCAATCGTCTGGAGAACTTGTTTTGTACGTAGTGTTCCCCGAAAGCGCTGCACGAGCAAGGCCGCCGGACACCCTCCCGAGGGGCCGCCGTTCACTTGTCTGTGTCGCGGCGCTAATTGCGTCCGAGAGGCGCGTGGCGGCGCTCGCATCGCCCGAGGAGACACGTTCCGGCGACACCGTGCACCGCCCCCCCACCCCCCGCACTCACGCGATTGTTTTCGACCGGGCGGCCGGGCTGTCAGCAGGGGCCTGGCTGCGATCTCTCTGTGGGCGACAGGCCTGCCGCTGGGGGCAGCAACGCACTCGTTCTCCTCGAAACAGAGACCCGCGGTTCAAAAGAGTATTCTGAATTGCGACGTCTCGATCAGAGATGTTAACATCACTTTTTAGTCCGGCGTAGAGGAGGTAACGGACGCGGTTATTTCTCATTGTATCGTGTTATTTAGGGCATTAATGAACACTATCGGTACAAAAAAATTAAGAGAAAGGTTGCAGCCGTATTCGATTAAATGACGTTAGAGCGATTTCGAAAAAGCGCAATTTTGAGCTCATTTTTACAGTAATCCTTCCAGCTTTTAGAAACGTTCATTAGAAATAATTGAAATTCATTGAACTTACAAATGCAATAAATCATAAAGAGGCACGTTTTGCAAATAGAAACGATATGAGCGATATTTTAAGAAAAGTACAAATAAACATTTTTTTTTACGAAATTATGTTTCAACATTAAGATTTGACAGTGAAAATTGGACCGTAATATGCGAGCGATTTCATTTCCATTTTGATTGGAAGGGTAGTTTAGAACAATCGACATTGCCTTAATTTCTGCCATTATTATAATTATCAAAATACGTAGGTTATCATTAAAATCCAATAAAATGAACCTTCAGATTTTTCATAATTGATGCCCTGAAGGCATATTGATCTTAACTGGTCAATTATAACAGAAAATTGTTCTTAGCGTCTTCTAATAACAAGTGATATATTCTATACAACTGTTACTAATCAAAATGTGTCTGGAACATCATTTTTGTATCCGAAACTAAATATTAGCGATGTCGATGGTGTATCAGTTAGCGTATCGGACTGTTATATCTAAATTCGCAGGTTCAAACCCGATCGAAGCCGTGGATTTTCAAGGGCCAAAAATTCCTTCGGAGGGGAAGAAAAGGCGGTTGCTCCATGTCAGTAGATGCATGTAAAAGATCCTCTAGCCTAAATGAAGCCTTTGAGCTAAGATTAAATCGTCTGTTTAGTCGCACAAGAAATACCTCCTTTCTTTCCTAGTGGAAGGAGCGTAGGATCGGAAGAGGAAACCTAATGGCCAAGTCTACCAACGTAAAAGAAGTCATTAATTCACTTCAATATACATTTCTATAAATCACTTTTCAAATATAAAAATTGAGTCGTCGTATATGTGTAAAAAGAAAATAGACATTTACCTCTAGATCCTTTTGTTAAAAACTACAAGAAATAATCTAAGTCCTCCAAAAACTCTCTCTCGAAAGTACGTTCGAAACCCTATCAAAATTCCTCTAATTTAAAAAAAAAATTTTCACCAAGTGAAAATTGCAAACCCAAAAATATATTTATTAGTCCTCTTATATCAAGAAACCAATTGACAAATCAACATTTCATATATGAAGAGAAAGCATATTTAATCTGCTCTCCATTCTTGGAACAGGTCTCCATTCTTGGTAGGCAATGAGTGAAGTCGACTGGCAACGTGGGACCGAGGGCCTCGTCGAAGGCAGCTCGAAGGAAGCGCCGAGTTCAAGGGGAAAGGGGTCGCCAGTCAGTTCCCCAGGGCGCAGCGGAGTCGCTCGCGTTCAAATCCCCCCTCCCCCGGCACAGACACTTCATTCGCTTCAGGGCGCCAGGGGGCTCCTAGCAGGGCGACAAGAACAGACGCGACCACAGGCTCTGCACCTCCACAGCAGGCATTGTCCTCTCCATGCTTCTAATTATTACAAAATATCCATTGAATGCCGCGATTCGAAAATATTTGTCTATTTTGTCCCACGAGTGTCGTTTTGATAGTGAACCGAATCCCTCCATAAAGAGCAGAACATATATACAAAAAGGTGTACTTTTTGTGTTTTAAGTCTTGCAGCAGGAAAATTGTTTGTAAAAAGTATAAGAAAATCTGTATTTATGGTGCTGTAGATGCATACATTCCACCCAAATAGACCTCTGAAATAGATTGTAAATCAATGAAATCTTTCTTGAAAATTCCAGAATGTAGATAGAGATATGAAAGTGAACTCAAACAATAATAAATATTAAAGGCAAAGGACGTTTTGTATTTTTTTATTGAGCATTGTAAACATTGTTTCTGGATAAAGTAATCAGAAGGTATCCCTCTTTCTCGTATGTGCGGCCAAATACATTTTCAATGTTTGGGTATAATGAAATTGGTTGTATAAACAGTTAGCTCTTAAAACTGCTGTCACATTTTCAACCCTTTCTCTGCAGTGAGTCTACTTCAAATATTTTCCTCTCGCCTGTAAAAACAGAAGTGCGCTCCTTGCACCTCGACCTCAGGCAGTGATCGTATTGCAGGGACTCCTGAATAAATGAAGAACCTTTCAAAACCCATTTCCTTCTTGCGAAGACAAAGACAAAATTTCAACAATAAAATGCGATCTGCAAGCCTTATCACGGTGATTTCTTCTTAACCGAGGACGAGTCTTCTGTAACGTCTCTGCCCACGGAGCAGAAGCGCTGTGGTTCAACTTAGTACATTGCTTTTTAAGTCCTTCTTCCACTTTGATTTTATAAGGTAAAACTTAACATTGAGATCAGTTTCGAAATACGTAATTAGAAGTATTCTGTTAGCCCTTGGCCCACATCTAAGAAATACTATCAGTTTTGTAATGTTTATCATAAGAACACAAATGTTATAATAATATACCTTATTAACGACTAAACTTTAGACTGCCCCCTTTCGAGGAGTATATATTTAAATTTCAAGAAAAATTCTAGTGCATTCAGCGGATAAAACGAGCTACCATATTCGTAGCGTAATGTATTCTGAAAGTTATATGGTGAATAACTATTGTTAGTTCCCATCTCCTTTGAAATGGGGCTTGGGCAGTGACCTTCCGTTCGGTTGCCATTGTCGCGCCATAGCTCGCTCTCGCGCCGCATGTCATCAAGAGTATTCGCAGCAAAAGCAGCAGCAACCTACGTCAAAAATGAAATGTCGCCCTTGTTTTCTAGGCTTGTCGCAGGGCCGTCAATACGTAATGCGGGTTTCCGAGCCAAAAACATGATTAAGCGAGCACCCGCCATGGGCCCGCGCAGAGCCTCAAAAGCCTCTGCCCGGAGGAGGCGGAAGCTACAGGCGGCCGTGCCCCCATTCGTAACGTGCCTCCTTCTTTCACATCTGACTCAGCGCTGCCTCCTGCACTGGAAAAGAGCGGAATTCGCTCTTCACACGAGGCCGTCGCCCTCTACAGCGGAATCCACACGAACGGGCACTGTCAGCCGCGACTAGATGCCAAGCGAACGCGCCATCTCCATAGATCTGCGACGAAGAGATAAATCGTTGCAATCAAATTTTACCTATCACAGCACACATAATGTTTCTCGTCTACCAGAAGGGCGTTGCCGGAAGATCTGCCGTTGATCTCTTCTGGGTCTGCGAGCAGCCCAGCCAGAGTAGTCCTCGCTAGCGCCCGCGCCACTGCGTCGTCTGAACGGCCTCTGCTCGCGCGGCGGGGTGGGGGTGGGGGGTGGGGTGGAAGGGATGGGAGGACGGGACCCCCCGTTCAGTTTGCCTCTTAATGGCAGGAAAGGGGTGGGTTAGGGGTCCTATGGAGTGGCAGGCTGATCGAGAGAGCGATGACATTGTCGGAGGCAGAGGTGAGGCAAGAGGCAAAGAGGGTGCCCCGTGCTCAATCTCTAGGTCAGGCCGAACTATGGACGAACCCAGCGCAGTTTATGAGTTTTCCAATGGATGTTGTTGCAACCTCCCCATTAACTCTGGAGAGCAAACGGATGGAAATTAACGTAGTGCGCACCTTTCCGAACAGCAAAGCTGACACGCAAGATAACGTTGTTGGTAAGAACGTCTTTTATAACCCGGTCGTCTCTGTGCGTATGTGTTTATACGAGTGAGGGGGAGAAGGGGAGGTAGAGAGAGGGAAATATAGAGGGGGAGAGGGAGGGAGAGAGATTTGTAATGCAATTTAGGGTATTACGCCCTGAGGAAGGTCGCAGAATGGCGACCGAAACGTCGGCCCTATTGCCATGGGCGCGGCGTCACCCGGACAGCCATTTAAATATGACAATACTCTTCAATATACTGTAATGGGACGGTCGCACACGGCAGTTTGCGACGCGTACTTCAACACATTATTCCATGTACCATTGCTGTAAAAGAAGGCTTGGAAAAGTGCACCGTTTGCTGCCTGCGAGGGAGGAGGAAGCGTCGGGGACGCCGAGACACGTAGATCCATTGTCTCGTCCGAAGCGCGCCTCGCACGCCGCTTTTGACTCACCAGGAAACACGGACGCTGCTGTCTCATATACGGGTAATTCAGCGGCACCTGTTCTTGGGACTCGCGCGACGGTTGAGTTTTAACGGAATTTGGCGAAGCTCAAAACGCCATCAAAGAACCCGCGATTGGGCGGAAGAAAGCGCGTAACGCGCCACCGCCAACCGCGAAAAACGAAGCATGGGACGGCCACGTGAGGCTGCGAACCCGAGGAGGTAGCCGTAGCACACAAGCTCAGTCATTCCGATATGGGAGGCGGGAGCGATCAGAAGTGTCATTCCAATAAGGGAAGTGACAGCGAGGTGTTTGTGAAGTGCGTTTCCGAGGTAGGGTCGAGGGCGAGTTCCTTTGGGTTCTGGCTGGACGCCGATGAATGCGTTGCTGCCGCAAAGGTGCACCGCGAGACGACGCCGCGCCGCCGTCCGATTGCCACCTCTGCGGTTGCAACGGCAAGGGCGCGGGTGCCCGACTGCAAGCCCAGGACTGACGACGGCGCGACGACCGCTGCCGTGAGCCATGCCGCCCGCCGCCCCGAACGCCTTGCTAATGGGCGAGATGGTGCCGTCGCCTGACCGCGCCGCGCTACACAACCGGGCGAAGAGCCGCCGCTTCCATAACCGGGACCATGGCCGCCGTAAAGGGACTCGACCTGTCTAACTCTGGTCCGTATGGCTGCCGCTAAGATAAGTTAGCAGTAAGCTAGTTTTAAGGAGTATTTATAACGGGAGGCCCCACCCCATGAAAAAGTGAATATTACACCTACGTTTGAAAATGCGGCTGTTTCAATGCAGTACTAGAACGAGAGTAAGCCCTATCACGCATGCCTCCCTTTGAAGGGTCTGCAGACGGAGCGGCCGGGACCACGATGGATCGCCGCAACCAGCGTATCAGGTTCGTCGGGGCAGCCTCACGCATTCTCTGCTTACAATACAATGAATTGAGAAAGTGGTGCAACAAAAAAAGGGCACTTCTGGTGAATATATAATTTTAATTTATCTACATGATCTGTAGAAAATTTAGCTCGTCAACATTATTAGCTACTTACTTAATATTAAAAACTAACAATATTTATGCGAGCGTTGATACCGGTTCTTAAAAAATATTTTTTGAAAATAATAAGGAAGAACCATTAGCAACACAAATTCAAAATGTTCACATCAACTGCAGTATCGAAATTACTATACTTGCGTATTTCATTATATATAGATAATGCAATGATTTAAAACCTATTATGATTTTTGTAGGTTGTTTTAGTGATTTGTGAATCGATTTTTTGTGGAAAGGAAGAAGTCTCAAACATGAACGTGTAAGATATAAAAGGCCTAGACAGAAAGATTGCAAACGATAAACAGGTACAACTACCTTCATGTTCTTAAAAAACTTGAAACAAAGTGCTGAAAATCTTGGTATTTTTGATAGATTTTATTTTCATCAGCATAATGATCAAGTCATTTATACCTACAAAACTTTCTGGCGCTATGTGCAGGGGGATGAGGGAGGGCGCCGGCAGCCATCGATCGGCGCCTTTGAAAAGCGATGACGCCGAAGCGCCGGGGGGGGGGGGGGGACGGAGGCTGAACGCACGGGCCGCAACAATTGCTAGTTGGCGATGGCGAAGGCGGGCGGGGAAAGACCAGCTGTTGGCAGCGCCTGCCTTCCCTCGCCCCCACAGCTCCACATGGATTAGCATGTCACGGCCTTACCCTTTAGCCTTCAATAAAGCAACCTCCTCAAATAGACCGCATTCCTCCTTAATGAGGATAACTATCGCCATATAATTTATACTATTACCTTTATTATTATAGACTAATAATACCATTAACGACAAAGCCGTTCTGAAAAATTACAGCCAAGAGCTGGAATTGATTTTATAAAAAACAAAGCAGGAACAAAAAGCAGATCAAACTTTTTTTTTACATAAAATAGCAATAAATTCAAATACAATTCACAAGAAAAAATATTTATGTCATATATGATAATATATTACGCGTTAGTTATTCAACACGAAGTTTGAACGGTTCTATGGTTGTGTGCGAATTTATAAGAAAGAATAAAATAAAGAACTCGTAAAAAAAGAATGCCGTAAAAGAGAGTTTTAGGCAGCATTCGCTTGAGTGCACTAATCAAATATACATGGAACAAGGTTGAAATTATGAACGAAGTTAGTCCTGCGGTGAGGTTAGGTCATTTTATCAGGAAACCAAATAAGCGTACTACGATTCATTATGTTATGAGCAAACAAACAATTACTAATTTAATCAATAACCATCAGCTATGGTGACCAGTAACTTTCATTTTTTTTATTATTCTCCATTATTCACGCTTTGTTACAACTAATCATAGACATGTACAGCATAAAACAAAAGACAGGGAATCCATTTCTAATCCCCTTTTGCATTAACCTCCTTTAATTACATATTGAGATGGTAAATGTGTCAAAATACAACAAAGAGAACATTTTGACGTCACTGATTAAATTCATAAATTCAGTTTCTTCGATTGTGAAATATAGAGCAACTGTTTTCTCCAAGGTCGAAACAGTTTCACAGTTGGCTAACTGGCATAGGTAACTAGCAGAGCCTCTTTCTGAAATGGATAAAAATTCCACAAAAGTCGCGATAAAACAGCAGAAAATCAGGTAATGAAAATATAAATTAATTTATTGACCAAGACTTTAAAAATTTTTACAGGGACACGGCCCAGTCCTCCCCCTCAGTTTACCTCCTAACCATGTATTCTACTTTGCAGGTTGTTTGTGTGTGGAAGTAGCTACTTTCTACCTTCCTCGGTCTAACACTGACCTCATTTCCTGTTTCTTTCTCGCAGCTACAAATCCCTTCTTCTAATCATCTGCACGGATCGTTCCCGGACATTCCGTTCTTTGTAATCTCTCTTCCCCTCCAGCAACTTCCTTTCCGCTCGATTAACTGTTTGATCCCATAGCCTTCCCGGCGCTTCTTTCGTACACAACACCCCACGCGAATGTATTTCCTTTATTACTTCTTTACGACCTTCCGGCATTTCCTAGAGTTATGCGCCTATCTCTCGGGACGTTGTGTGCATACGTCACATCCGCTTGGAGGGAAACGGTAAGCATCACGGCGAGAAATGGGAAGGGGGCGCACTCGAGCGACCACTTCCGCTCCCAGCGAGATCATCACAGACCCTCTCTCGGCTTTCGGTTGCACAAGCGGTGGGTTTGGGATTGTTCAGGGTTACTTCGTTTTTGGTCACGCAACGTTCCGTAACGTATAACAAATGGGGGGCAGCTTAAAAAAATTGGGGGAACAATATTTCTAGACCCCTTTTACAGTACACATTTTATTGACATATGTCGTTACTAGAAAATGATATTCCTCACAAGGAGAGTAAAATTATAAATTTAATAAACAATAGTTGACAAAACGTTAAACCATTTAAGGATTGTCACATTGCTAAGAAAAACTCTCTCCCAATTGAGTACAACAATTCCCAAAATCGTAAGGATATCTGGAAAATCAGAAACTGGTCACATTTACTAAAGTAAAATGTCCCTAATGAGGTCCCTATTTCTCATACTTATTCACTGAAATCTGACCTTAAATGCAATTGTTTGTTTAAGTATTATCTAATATCAGTGTGGGCAAGAAGAGACATCAGAATAGATCTCTGAGCTTTTACACCTCTAAGAGAGCCATTTGCAAACGAATCATCACCGGTGAAAAGACAGTGGTTCCGTGCACTGACCGATGTGTGTCTCATGAATGTAAATGTAAATTTAATTTTTCATTTCGCTCCTTCTGAGACTCAACCACCCACTCAGCGCCGGGAGCGTGTGGCCTTGGCTCCGGGGAGCGCTCCTGATCAGCCCCGAAAAGCCTTTCTCGTAACCCACAGTTTTCGAGATACTCGTCTATTGTACCTAACTTAGAGTAGCTAACCACCTTCGTGTTCGCCCTTTGCTTGCTAGAAGATAAAAATAACCATTTTGTTCTCTTTCCTTCAATTGCTTGAAGTGCAAACAGTGTAGAAAATTGTAAAATACAAACAATGAAATACATGGCTATCTTGCATCAAGTAAACACAAACTGCCGTTTCTCTACATAATCGACTTTCAGGGAAAATAAAGTTCCTTAGTAATTTTAGATTAATTTCGTCGACAGTACACTGATATGGTATTCCATTACTTTATATTTTTATGTGCATTGTTGAAAGCTCTGATGTTTACATTACTGTTGGCCTTTTAGCATTGCACACGTTATATTCTCATCAAAACACTCATCAGCGAATGAGTGTGTTCTTGCAGTAATGCGATTAGATAAAGTCTTAAGTTCTGTTACCGACCTCACATTAGATCATACTCCTAATTAAAAAAACCAGAGGACTTTCCAAGTTACTACGATAAAAAGTGAAATCTTCGATGAAGTTGCTCAATTGGATATGGTGGATCGTTCAATATTTTGCTGAAAAGAAATC
>BOPP01000188.1:338277-352066 GCA_017312745.1 Gryllus bimaculatus | reverse complement strand
CACGGGCCGCTCATCTGGCGAGGGGCGGCGCCGGAACCGCCTGGGCCGGAAGCGGAAGTGGATTTATCAGCACTCGGCGAGGCGCCGCCAGACCGCGCGCCCGACGTTCAATTATTCGGGTGATTGATTAGGGCGCGCTCTGGGCGCGGAGGGGGAGGCAACTGGTGAAAACCAGTTTGCGCGGCCGCCCGCGTCCATCGCCCATCCCCAATCGCCCGTGAGCGATCGCCTCTCGCCAGGAGGGGCGACGGAGTGGACGCGTGGGTGCTTTCAATGCAGGAGGTTATGCATACGTTTCGTCTTCCTGAACGGGGCTTCGCATACGGGAACCTGTAGTCTTAGTTTGTGCCTTGTGCGTGGCAGCAGCGACAGTGCCTACATGTAGCGCTGACCATTGCGTTGGCCAGAAATGAAGTGATCACATTAAGGAGCTAACAGGCGGAGGTCACTGCGAGAGCGTCTAAAAAAAACGGGTCTGGTAGCGGTAATGACCATAATGCTGCAGCACCATCGCAGTTAGGTGATAGTGTTGGGTGGCAGAAGGGCGGGAGGAGGTCGGAGGAATAGAGAGCGTCTGCAAGAGGAACGGGTGCTGGGCAGCCGTGTGCTGGGGCGAGGCGGGGAAGGGAAGCCAGGCGAAAGCCCTTCAAATGAACAGTTCTCGTCACCGCGCCCTCCCGCCTGCACCTCCCTCACCTTTGCCGCTTTCGAATTCTATCGCCCGCCACCGATTGCGCCCCTCGCCCGCGCTGTGGGCTCGACCCGCCAGTCCACCCGCAGAGGATTAACATGCCAAAGGACGAAGGGCGCCGATCGATGCACGAGAGATCGCGTTCGTACAGAGACTCGGAGTTTGGGGTTGGAAGGTCGGGCGCGCACCAGCGGCGTGTATAGGGGCATGAAGGAAAAAAGAACGGTCTAAAGGAGACGCAACGAAAAGAGAGTAATCTGAGACAATGCAGTAAAGGTAGGCGAATGGATGGAGAACGAGATTAGAGCTGGAAAACGAGATAGAGGAATGAATAGGAAATGAGGAAGGGAATTGGGAACAACCAAATTCAATGGGGAGAGTGGGATTGAAGGGAGGGTAAGCTTTGAAAGGGAGAGGGCAAGATAACAGGGAGATAGAACAAAAATGAAGAGGTAATAAAGACGCGGGAGGAGAAGCGGAATAAGAACATGGAAAATTGCAAATTAATTGATTGGTTGAGTAGTAATTGCGAACGCATCCTCTGCTAAGGTCAATAGTCTGTTAGCTTTAGTGGACGTTTCATAGCGGGATGTGGCGGTAAACGTGCAAACGGCCAAGCTACGTCGGTTTGCCGGGCATTCCCCAAAGAGGCAGCGCCTACTAGCGGGACACCGCCCCACCCGGAACACGCTCTAAGCTTCAAACTATTCTCCCAATATGTGAGGTAGAGGATAACAAAATGTAAGAAATGATGGCGTGCTCTCCCTGCTCAAGTATTCGCCTGGCAGGAAAACTACCCACCGGAGCAGCCGTCCGCTAGGATTCTCCTCAGACACAGCATGAACGCATCGCAGCAGTGCGCTATACCGGATATCCTGGGACCCCCTGCCGGAGGCTCTGCTAGGACGTGAGTTGAGGCCCTCGGTCAGATTTGCCGGTGCGAAGCAACGAGGGAAGGGGAGCGACAGTGTATGCAGTGAGGTGGACCCAATTCTCGCTTGTGGATCTTGCAAGGGCCTTTTCACAGAAAGCTTAGATTAATAGTAAACATCATTGTCCTGTCCAATGATCGTATAAATAATAAGTGGAAGTAATCCATAAAGGTGCACATGCATGCAGAGGCCATAGGTGGAAAGGAATGGGATCAGGAAGGAACTAATTAGAGAATAACAATATGGAGGAAGGTTGGAGGATGACAAAAATAAAAATTAGATAGGAAGAAGATGAAAATGGAAGTGTATGAATATAGTGAGAAAGAGTTTATAATAAGATTGAAAAAAGTCACTGGAACGAAATATTCATACTGAGGTGATGGCGGAGACAATGCACTCTTCATTCTGCTTCAAAATAAGGTTTGATGTTTGGTTAAATCCACATAATTCTTCTAACTGATCGTGTAAAATGCCATATGACTTATTCATTGAGTATTTAGACTATTGAAGTTGGATACTATTAGATAGACATTGTCTTCTTTCCCCCCACTAGAGTCGAAAGTATTCATCCAAATTATTCGGCTACACAACATATAGATATTACAAAGTACGTCATACTTGTAGGTCATGCATACTTTGATGTAAGTAGTGGTTACGAAACTAGTTTCTGGCAGTTTTTTTGTGTTTTTTATTTCCCTTACCTTTCAATCCATCTTTGTTTCATCAACATTCAAAAAATAAATCATCTGCTATCCACTGAAACTATTTATCTCCATTACGACAAATTGTAATTTTTTCACATTTCTTATGTCTAATAGGTTATTTATGAACACATATAATTGTTGATTATTATTTCAGAAGAAAATCTTTTCCCCCTATTTTGTCTCTCGGTAGTAACCTTATATTTTATAGTTTTTAAATTAGTACATTTCAAAAACACGAATTTAAAATCAAAATCTTCAAAAATGGGCAATATAAAACATCTCGTATATGCTCGCCCCTATGACAACCTGCCAATACGTGTGGAAAGTGTAGCTAAATTTATTATCAAATCTGCTTTTCATTTACGTCGCGTACAAGGACCGTCATCCGTGGGTCCAAAGGGCTAATGGAGCCCGTTGTCTCCCTCCCTGAATATGCCGCATGATGAATTGACCCGGAGTCATAATGGCTCGCAGGGAACGTAGTTACGGCCACAAATGAGCTGACTACTCATTGCTACTCCAGCACTACTATCCATTAGCAGTTTACATTTCACAAGGTTAACTTTTTACGTTTAAAATTCACTATTTCGAATGCTTTGAAAGTAGAGCAGTGCTTTTCTGCTCTACGAATTAAAATTTAGAATCACTATTCCTCGTGCTATAACGTACGATGTATACAAATCCACATCAATCACTGTGAGGTATATATCTACGTAACTTGGAGTCTCGTCAGAGGATAAGCTTATCAATTCTGAACAGAAACCTGATTCTATATTAATTCTGGCGGCACTACCAGCAGATAATATTCATTACATTCACACCAAAGACAATAAAAATGTCTAGAATTAACATAGCATGTACATAATGAACAATCATAACCTTGTTTTTCTAAACCGTTCATTGAACTGGGGGTTACACAAAAGTTTGATCATTTAGAATGCAGTAAATCTTCTGGAAATCGTAAAAGCACAATAATTTCCCCTTGATACAATAATATTAAGCCACAAACAAGGCAAATTTAACTTGCACATTATACTCTAAAACATATATTATTATGAGATTAATTTGTTAGCATATAATTTGTGCCATATCAATATGAATAACGAATCGCGAATCGATAATATGAGTAGTGACTAATAATAATCGTATTCATTATAATATAAAAATGAAAAAAAATTCAATGCAGAGGAAAAGTTGACTACAGAATAATCACGATTTAAAAGGAAGCATTAAATTTTTCAGATACATTTTTTTAATTTACTGATTACAGGAAACTGGATATTATTTAAAATGTTGTTTATTTAGGGAAACAGAACAAAGTATGAAATAATTCCAGACACGTTGCAATTCATCAAGTTTCTGACTGAATTTTCATTTCATTCATCAAGTTTCTCTTGTGATTCGAAGCGCCCTAATTTCGACACAATTCAGCTTATTTTGTAAACTTGCATTGAACGCTTTCGTTAGTACAATACCATTTCTAATTTTTCTGTGGGATAGATGTACGTTTCCACAGAAAAGAGCAACTGGAAAACCGTCCGCGCCTCCCAACTTTCGCTACTTAATGAAAAAGTTGAAGCGGGGGCTTCTCTCGCCACTGTCTCGTCGCGCACAGCGCCTCTCGCGGGTCACACTCGAACCACCTCCCAACTAACAGGCGGCTGCGGCTGCCACTTGTAGCGCACTATTACATCCAGCGCATTTACCGAAAAACTATCGAAATTTAGTTGAGCAGAAAGATTTATTCTCTTTCTACACGAAAAATATTAACCTTTTAAATATATATGAAATTTCACACAAATCAAAATCGTAAAACCTGCAGATGAGGGTGATAATATTATTGTCTTGCGTTCTTCTCCAGACAAATCTTTAAATTCGATTATCTAAAACTTCAAGAAATGTTCATTCCAAAATTTAACCCGAAATTTCTGTGTTACTATAAACAGAGTAAAAACATAATAAAAGTTTGGAGGGTTTGCTTATTTAAGAACAGCGCTTATTCTGCATAATACAATCCTACTAAATCACATTTGGTCAACGAAAAAACACAGCTTGCCCTACAGACTGGAATGACTTTTTAAATCGAAAGCATACTTTAATTTATTTATAAGACTAATCAATCACATTTTAACATTTTAATTATCTTCTCTCTCTCTCTCTCTCTCTCTCTATATATATATATATATATATATATATATATATATATATATATATATATTGCACGACATCTATCGCTCTCATGAACTTCAAATTCGCAATGTGAGAATTATGTACATCAAGTACCAAATTGTATGTGTATTAAGCTTGTAAACATTTTTATTGCGAATAATTACATAGGTTTCGAGGATTCTTGCAAATTGTAGTCTGCTTATTCGTATAAAGCTATAGCAAGATAAATATCTCGTTGCCAACCGTGCCACATCGGTAGGTGATTAACATGGGACCTTATATGCCCGACTCTGAAAAAAAAGTGCGCTTTTTCAAACTATTATGATCGTATTGTTTTTTTATATTCAATCTCTAAACAATTTTATGTAACATTTTTACAAGTGAATTTAAATTTTGCAACATTCTATATGGAAATAGGAATTTTAAACACTGAAAACTTTGGAAACACTTTGGAAAACTATATTATTTTGTCACGGTACTCTATATTTAGCAACATTGTAGGGACATTGCAAGAAGAAATATGTGGAGATTCAAGGATTCCCTCTTAAAAATATCTATGCAACTTGCCTACAAATAATCTACCTAGAACAGTCAATCGGCATCTTCCAATAGCGAGAGGCGGCTGCACTGGTTTCAAGAAGCCTTGCATCGGAGGACTTTGCACAGAGCGTCGCCGCATTTTTGGAACAGTTGAACAAGCTCACGTGCACTCGCAGGGCACGTGCGATAAGCCAATGAAAGCGTACTACGTCACACATTACCGCAGGCAGCAATTGAGATAAGTTTATCATTATGTAAACACACAATCACTGCCCATGATTAAATTACAGAACCCCAAAATTATCACCCTCCTGGTTAAATTTAAAGCCACAAAAATGAGCTTACAAAAATTGCTGTGTTGATTACGCATTGCATTTCCGGTTCCGGAGAGTCGACTGTGGATTAATATTTCCGCGCTGCGCGTCGCTGCCAATGCAGCGAAACAAAAACGGCGCGCCACGCGAACGGCCAGACAGGCAGACGAGCGGACGGGCGGACGGACGGACGGACGGACGGACGGACGGACGGACGGGGGACGACGACATTTCCAGCGCAGATTTCGGCAAATAGAGCGTGAAATATCGGCCGCGATCCGGCCTTCCCCCTCCCCTTCAGATCGTTTCGCTGCCTTTGACGGGAAGAGGTGAAGTGAGGGGCGTTAGACTTGTTCACAGTGCACATGGAGCGGCCGTCGCTCTTTTACAACCCGCTGAGTTAGCTGCACTCTGCTCTGCCCGGAAAGTTCAAGAGTTCCAGTGGAGACGGTGGCGGATTATCGGCGTTGGCTCACAGATCGAATTGTAGATGCCGTCTGCTCTGGGTGATCGGTTAAGTGGTTTCTTAGATTGATATCAGGCGAATGCCGTATGAGTACCCTAATAGGTCGTGAACTTTCAAAAGCAATGTAATAACTTAACAATAATTAACACTTGTAATCAATGAATTCAATTACACTTTAATCAGAAAGCACATCATAAACAGTATCATTGATTTTTAACGCCCGAAAGAAAATAAATCTATAAAAAACTAACAAAAAATAATTGGAGACTTTATTAATCTTCCGCTGGTAATGAACACTGAAAGACAATAATGACATATAATGACTAAATATTCAGAAAAGAGGGATTTATGATAGTAAATGCAGCGAAGAGTAAAATAAAGAATAGCAAGAGAAACGAGAAGGAAAAGTGCCACAAGTTATTCTGTACAAGAGCGTACAAAAGTGAAGAAAAAGGAAGTTTGCGATATTTCTGAAGTGTTCAAACAAAGTGAAAAGTTTAGCTCCTGCAAAATACCCGATTTCTCTGCGCAGTAGTACGAGTGGTCTAGAAACTGGGAGAAGGACCTTTTTTCAACCGCTTCCTCCACTTCAAAGCGTCTCATTCCCTGTTGGGCCGCTAGAGGGCTCTGCGGAGGTCACAGAGACGCCATCTCGCGCCAACGCACCTTTTGAATGTCGAGACATAGTATTCCATTCACGTAAGCAAAGAGCGTACAAAACATTTTTTTCCTAGTTGCCTAGTTCCTAGTACCTAGTTCCTAGTTCCGCTCGGCTCCCCGGGGAGCGCCACAGTCACTGCGCCGCCCTCCCCTCCGCTCCCCTCCGGCGAATTAACTGCGCCCCGATTGCTAATTCCCAGGTTAAATTCCCATGAATTACGCGCAGGCGCCGCCCACCACACTGGCTCCAAACGAAGCGGCGCCGCGACCACGCAGTGCGCACCCCCCGCGAGGAATCCAGGATTTTCTCACTTGCAGACACTTCCGAGACGAAGAATTTTCAATAAAGCAATCGGTCATTTTTACACTCAGTCATTTGCAACGAATTTTTTGTGCAACCGGGACTACTTAAATAGACAACATAGACACGTGGGATGAAATACTCTGTATTGAATTCAGGAGAATAACGCCCGATCTCAACGCATTTGTGCGCATCGCATTTTTGGTTGATGTACGACGGTGCCGTAAACCTATCATCGACGCCATAAATCTATCATAAGTTGAAATTTCAGATTAATTCGATTTGGCAAAATCATAAAATCCCATCTTCAACAATTTGTACGAAATAAAAATGAACCTGAACAAAAACAGAAAAAGTAAGTTTTTTTTCGAAATGAACTTCGGTTGGGGTCGGCCGATATTATTTTGAGCGCCTTTAATTGATTCCATGTGTATGAAGTAGCCTTCGAATATCCGTCTACGTAAATAGCAGAATGCTAAATGCACCTAACAGAATCTGGATGAACAACATGTATTGTAATGGGACGTTCGCACGCGTCAGGTTGCGACGCGTATATCAATATTTATACAATAAAGAGGCCTGGAAGTGGGCGTTTTTCACTACCTCCAAGATGCTAGAAGCGTGGGGGGCGCGGAGGCATGCTGCTGGCCCGATTCCGCTGGCTCACCGGGAAACACGGACGCCGCTGTCTCCTGACACGGCAATTCAGCTGTCTGCACCTAGGGAGGGTCACGTGACCCACGAAGTTGAGGAGGTAGCAGTGACACGCAGGCTCGGCATTCCGATAGAGGAGGCGACAGCAAGTAGAAGTGCCTTTCCGAGGTAGGAACGAGGGCGTTTCTTTGGCTTACGGGGGACGCCGGTGGTTTTTGTACCGTATCGTCGCCGCCGCCGCCTCGCAACCGCCCGAATGCAACATCGCCACACCGCCTCTGGGGTAGCAATTATCGAAACCTATTTATATAATTAATTGTGTACCCATGAATGCTTTATCTAACAAGGCCTATTCATACTTTTCGTGTGGTGCGTGCACAGAACTCGTATGATATAGTGGATGATACCAAACCTTGTCTGCTTTTTAATTTGACCTTATCAAATTGTAATTATATTTTCATTTAGGCTGTCCTTTTTCTCTGCGTAGTCATGATTATTTTACATTCCCTTGGACAGTAACAAACGATCATCGCTAACTATTTACTGAGTGCCCTCTCGCACACGAATGTATTCGGAAAATTTTTAATACCGTTGGTCGCACAGAAGATCCCCGAATGTACTAAATTACGCTGGAGGCTGAGTCCGTAGGAAAACAAATCTGATTACAGACCATTACCACTTCAGTGGACTAATAACTTGATGTCGCCTATTGCTTTGTTATTTGCTCCATGCCCATCTTGCTTTGGGTTTTGGCCAATATTCCCCTGCGATACAGCCCCCCGCGAAGGCGCGGAGACGAAATCGCATGCTCCTTGTGTGTGTGTGTGTGGGGGGGGGGGGGAGCTCGTAAAGGGCCGAGGGCGGAACAATGAGCGGCGCACCGCGCCCTTCGTCCCTGTCCCTTCTCCTCCCCTTCACCTCCGCAGGCGATGGCAATGAAAGAAGGGCTCTGCGGGCGCCCAACAAACCTCCACAAAATGGCCTTTTGCACACTCTCCCTGCGAAGAATTTCTTAACGAACATGGTCCACCCCAGTCTAATTTTCTATATAGAAGCTCTCCCCACCTTCACAATTGATATAATTTATAAAATGTAATAAGAATAATGTTATAAAAACAGTTTGTATAGGAAATAAAATAATAAACATATTATACTATTTTTCTCAGTAAGTGTCTTTAAACTAATTTTCCTCCATACGGGGCAAAAACGTGTTTTTACTACACACTTGTACTTTGTATTTTATTTCTTGGCGCGCGAGGCCTTGTCTTCAAAATGGAATATCTCACTGCCTTTCGCAGGCGTGCCGCTAGATGAGGGATGGTTGCGACCGTATTGAGCGGTGCTGGCGAACATGTGACACGACTGAGAAAGACGCGAAATGGCGTGAGATATTCCGTCTTGAGGACAGGCCCTCACGCGCCAAGAAGTAAAAACCCAAATATATCAGAAGTGTGCAACCACTTCCTCCTCCAAGTTCCTCCCCTCTTCGCGAGAATTCCCCTCAATCGGTACTTCCCCAGCGGGCACGAGGAAATGTAGTGCGAGTGTAAATGAGTATAAGGAGAGAGAAGGGGTAACGATGCGCAAGGAAAGATGTCAGGCCGATCGCGGATAAACAGTTATGGTACTGCTCCGGCACTCACCTGCCATTGGTTGAAGAAACCACGAAAGATAACCAATAATAGCAGCCAGCCGCTGAAATTCTCATCCTTGCAGTGGCTGAATACGGCCCCGCTGTATAGCTAGCGCCCGAAATTCGTCTCTAGAACTTGTCAGTCACAATGGCCGCAAAGATGTAAGGTAATGTTAGTAAGTTAAGGAATGTTGACACTGAGCTATCAGCCAGTTTCGTACAAGAGAAAATAAAACCGTAGGGAAGTTAAACTGGCGTTGTGCTAAAAAGAAAAATTTGGCCGCCGATAAAAGTTGAAAACGTCAGATCCTATACCCAAAACTTTAGAGTTATGGGGCTGCGTCTCATGAACGCTCCTTGAGGCTCCACCAAAACTGACGCAGAGAGCCGGCATGGTTGCCTCACGCTAAATCTGCCCCTCCCCCTCTTACCTCTGATGGATAACGAGGGTCCGGCTCGACCAGCAATCGCTACACACACACGTCTAACATCCGCAGCAGGGAGGCAGAAGAAGGCTGTTGGATAAGGAGCATTTCGCCATTGAGAGGTTTGGTCGCAGTTCATGGTAATAATCTTATTTGGACAATTTTATTACAAAAGGGTCATATTAATAAGAACATTTATTTTCATACGTTTAATTAAGTTACTTTTGTATAATGAAGAAGATTCTGTTTTTTGATCTGTCCAAATTTTGTTTATCACGTGCTTCGTAAATAAAACTAAACGATTCTTATGAAACTACATTAGACATGAAACTTCCAAAAAACGATTTTCTGGGCAATTTTAGATACAACCGTTTTTTCTCAGTGGAGAAAATAGGTGAGTATTTTCATACATGAAGTATTGGAATCATAATTAAATATTTATTGTTTGTTCGTGTTGAATTGATAACAAGCAATCCAATAACTAGTTTATACAAGTATTTAATGACTGTAAAAAGGAATTTAAATTAATTTAAAATTGTGTACATTTTACAAAGTATATATATTTCAATAGGGAGGAAATTTGTTCTTTCTACTTCCGAGAAGTCTGGTTATACCCTAACATGTAGTGACATGACTGATCAAATCTCGCAATTTTTAGTCATTACTGTCGTAGACTACGATGTCACATTCAAATGATAAAACAAATTCATAAAAGATAAGTAGATATTTTAGTGAGATACATTTTTGAATACCCTTTCTACATCTGCTAATTTTACTCTAAACAGCAACCACTTTTAAGTTACCTCTGTTGTCCCAAGCATTAAAGAGTCTACACAGCCTCGTCTACACTCCTCCTTCGCCAGGAACTTTGAAACAGCTCCGTGCGCGTCGCGCTTTTCTTCTCTGGGAGCCGTTTTCAAACCCCCTTCCGCCCCTCCCGCTAATGCGCTCCCCTCCCCCGCAAGAAGCGGAGCAGCGCAGCGGTGGCGCGGCCCGGCGACGTCTTTCGCAAACAAGTCGCGCATTCGTTACTTCTTGCGACAGCGCAGGCGGCGTCTGGGGCGGAGCAGATCCGCGTCATAATTTCTCTCCGCCCCCTCGCCACGGCCACCTGGCATTAGGCGCGGATTCCGAGCGGACACTTTCCGGACAGGGGGCCTTGCCTCACCACCCGGTTTGTTTATATCAAGGGGCCGCGCAAATCTTTTGAGTGGAGATGATGCGCCGCCCCGGGCGATGGGCGATGGGCGAAGCGCCGAGTGCAGGATTGGCGCCCTTTTATCGTATTTGTTCGCTGTCTGGGGCGGATTTTCTCCAACGCGACTTTGATTCCAATCGCGTCGCGTAGGTTCAAGATACGAAATGTGGATGTGTTGGTCAAATGAAATGTGCCTCTGGAACGCTTTCGGATCACGTTCAAACAACAGTTTTATTCAATGAACTTGTGAGAGCTTCTACAGCATACAAATAAATTATTCACAAGCATTAGGTACATACGAACCACATTTGTTTAAAAATGAAACAGTTTTTATACTTCCATTTCATTTGCAGCTATTCATTAGGGTAGTGTTTCCTTCTTAAATAAATGGTGAGGGTTACTTTTTCAATTTAGCAACAAGAAATGATTATCAAATGTTAAGAACTAAGTCTATTACGAGAATATATAACGACCGTTAATTTTTTTGTGTTATTTACGTCCGTAAACACGCGGTTAGCTCGTTAGCAACATCAGCCTAAACGACGCATTGAAAGCGCGTTCATAACAACGACCGATAAAATAGATATTACCAGCGCTCATAAATCTTTCCAAAAATATGTCGTTTTTTGTACCCCTTGCCCCACTTTTCTTTTTTGTCCATTTCATCCCTTTTGTCACCCTTGTCCCATTAGACCCACTTGTCCCCCTTTTCCGTTTGCCCCTTCGTCTAATTTTCCCTCCTTGTCCCATTTTGTCCCATTTGTCCTTTTACCTAATTTTGTACTATTGTCAATGTTGTCCCCTCCACGTTCCAATTTGTATTTGCTTTTGAATTAGTGATTGTAATCTTGTGTATCTCTCAATAACAGCTCATACATTTTCGAATTCCTCACGCATTTCGATGCATCAACTACGAGAGAAAGTAAAAGGTCAGTGATTCTGCATTGAGGTTGGCTCACAAACCGCGAAACTGAGGGCAGCAGCAGGTATGGAAAGGCTCCCTCACTCCAACATTATGAATATCGCGTGCAAATGACAATTATTTCCCATACTAATGCATCATTAACGAAAATTTTGGTGAACATTTCGTAACAAATAACTTAACTAATGGAAAAATAAATATGAATAATATATGTTTCACCCATTTGTTCATTATAAGCAATAAATATCAATTGTCGGTTGGACTTCATTTATTTCCGCGCGATTAATTGAATTTGCATTGCAATTAATTTGAATCACTTCATCGGTTTTAGTGCAGATTAAAATATTTACGTTGCCCGTGCAATGAGATACTTTTTAACATGAAATTTAAAAAGTGGCTGGATTTTGTCAAACGTTAGAGATACACAAACCTGTACAAAGGAAAGTTGAAAGAAATATTTTAATACTCTGCAATATTGAATAACGTAAATAATAATTAATGAAACGCGCATGATTCATTTTTAAAAACCAACTAATATATTTTGTAACTGTAAGGTAGGAAAATATTTGATTAAGAAGGGTGAAATATATTATTTTACTAAAAAAGTTTATTATTTTTTCTACTGTATTTTACTCTTTTACGTCGATCATTTAATAGATATTTATGTATCTGGTACATTATGTAGGTGTTTTTGCGCCAAGGGCGACTACCAGTTCCGGAGAACTCTGGCCCAATCGGGATTGGAAGGAACCGAGGGGCAGAAACGAAGAAACACGACGCAAAACTTTATGGTTCATTGCTAAGCCAAACGAGAATTGGAAACATTTAATTATTTGTCTTGCGCGCGGAGTCTGTACGAAGGAGACTCGACCCAAGTGTTGGAGGCATGGTGGGGGTATGTAGGAAAAACGTCGGTAGCTAACCGCGCTCCCTTAGCATCAGCCTCGTCACGCGGCAAATGAGGAAACTTAACTTCGGTTGGCGAATAACGTTGCGCAAACGTACTTGACCCACGCCATCTACACTTTAGTTCTTTCAGCACCATTAGACAGCGCTGACTCGGCACACGAGCTCGCTGGCCATTGGCGAAAATACTGTAGAAAGTTCTACCCAGTCTATAAGAAGGGGATTCAACTCCAACCATCGGAATAGCCACTTTCTTACAGACTGTGTGGTCTTGCATCTAAAGTGGAAAGACGCATTGCAAATCGTCAGTTGTTAGCCCAGCGTTGATAAACAAGACAGTGCTTATCTCATTACTACTGCATTATAATATGAACACCGTCTGTAAAAGGTCTGTGCTTACAAAATGGAAGAATACTGTAAAGTTCCTGATGAAATTCGGAAAAAAATCTAAGTTTATTTCCAGTAAATACTATAGAAATATACGAAAATGGAGTCTGGTGTACTTGAAAGTCGGATGAGAAATAGCTGTGTCAAATAGGTAAATGAATAAGTTATTTTAGGTATTTGCTTCTATTGCCGAAACCTATTTAGAAGAACCCAATATTTCAAGACACATTTCAAGAATGCTAGTAATGTTCCTTTAAGATCATTACTACTAGTAGTAACAACTCAAGAAGCATCTCTTTACATAAAATAATTCTAAATTCGAAGGAACATGCCAAAATTGCAATTTTTACTCTATTTCAACAAAATAAAGTGTATCATCGTTTTTCTTATTTAAGGCTTTTGCCACATATTTACTGAGTTTTCCTGTTTATTGAGAGAAATAAAGAGTAAAATTCATAAAAGAAGAGAGCAGTTGTGTTGATTGCGGAGCGGAGATTAGTATTCAGAAGACCCGCGCAGAAAATTCGATAGGCCACAACCTAATTTATTACATCATTATGCATGGCTGCCGCGCTCACGGGTAACAAGCAGGCTCATAAGGTTACAAAAGATAATGCCAATGTTCACGCTTTCTTCAGACGTTTTTTGATGTGTGTATTATGAATAAATGAACATTTAAGAGACTTTTCCTATTTCTCAGAAATTAGTTATTTTTTAAGAGCGGAAGTTGGCGAGCCTAACCTGCAGCTGCACCTGGCGCCTGCTAGAGTAGCACCATCAAGCTCTGCCCCCCGTTTTGACGGAGAGCTGCAAGGCCCTGCGAGTGTTCGTGCTCCACCGGCGCACGCCTGGCGCTCGCAGCGCGCGGCGCGGCGGGCGACGGAAGC
>BOPP01000188.1:326690-338252 GCA_017312745.1 Gryllus bimaculatus | reverse complement strand
AGAGGGGAGCGGGTAATTAAGGCGGGGGAAGGGGGCCGTTTCTCGGGCCGACTTTGGCTGGCGGAAGGGAGGGGGAGGGGAGGGGGAGGGCGCGTACTGCGTTCCAGCGGTGCGCGCCAGCCGATGGGGAGGCGGGAGGAGAGAGGAGGGCGGACAGTAGGTCGAAATGGCACCAAAAAACTCCCCGGGCATTCTTTTTTGTGATTTTCCGAGCTGACTTTTGTATAAAACATTCTTAAACAAAAAATGGGAAGTACATTGGCCACAGTTGGCTGGTTGAAGCTTTACGCTAAAAATCTTGCTGCCAAAGCCTGTGCATCCGCCTGAAAATTTGCGACAGACAATGCGAGGAGCCGTTTGGTTAGCGCTTTTCATTCCGTTCTGCATTGCTTTCGCCGCAATTCATGGGTATAATATTCGTTCCCGTAATTTATTATCTTCCAAAGGTCCCGCTCTCACCCTTCCACATTTTCAAACGGATCTCTAGTAATACGCCTTCCCTCAGCACTCTCCTAACTGCACCCGATACGAAAAGTTGTCAGCTTCTACGCAAGCTGGATGAATGAAATTAATCGACCATTCCAGCTACTTTCGTTACTTCAACTGTGGCGTATTAAGTTACGATATTTCCCAGAGTATATAAAGGGAACCCCAATTAAAATAATTTTAAACCGCAAAGTCGAGTTGAAAATTTCTAGAATTTATAAATTGTGACAATCCTCACATCCTGTATGAAGAGAACGCTAAGCTTTGAACATGCGATAAAATCAGAGAATACAAAAGGGTTGAAATGAGTTCTGAATATAAATTATTTTTACCTAGTTTGTTTCTTGAATATATTACTAATTCTTCACGCGTGGCTAAAATACATTGAAAGTTTCTCTAGTATTTATCATTACAATGCACAAAAGCTTTTGAAATTGTGACTCTTTTGGTTTGTAAACGTGAACAAATCAATAAAAAACTCCGAAGGAATATTTGGCGAATGCGAAAAGGCTTATCGTTTACAACCACGGAAAAGTCGCCTTTTCCCGGCGTCAACGGATTCCCCAAGTCGGTCCGTAGGTGTCGGGGGATGAACTCCCTGACTAATCAAGGAATAACCCACCCTCTTATCTTTTAATGCTAAATTACTACTAATGGATCTGGAGGCATAGGGAATGCGCCTGCAATTCCCAATGCACATGTTTGATGCCCAGTAAAAAGTTTAACGCTCGCGAGATTTTCAATGCCAGAGTCAAAGGAAAGCCGTTTCATGAACTGGAATGGCAAGCTGGCTCAGTTGCAATGACGGATGCGCCAACGGTAGGTCAGCACACGGTCGTTTCCCCTCGCGTTGACGATGACTCACCAGACGCGGCCATTAAATTAGCGCCTGTACCCGGCTTCTTTCTTAGGGCATGACCGAGTTCCCACCATCGCCGTCATTTTCTCTCCAAAAAAGGGAAGGGAAGGATTTTGTGCAGATAAACCACAACATCTCAAGAGTCTTGCTATCATTAGAATCGACTAAAATGCTCTGCATTTCTCGCCTTTCCACGGAATCTTAGGTCACTTCTCAGGAGATTTCAGTTGAGTGAAAGTCTGTCCTGGTGTTGCGTCACAATGTTTTGAAATAACGTCAATAGCTTTCATACCAATAATAATTGATGACAGCCAAATTTCCAATAAGCGAATGGATTTTCTCAAAGATAACCAAAATTATTCTACTAAGCCCAAAATTTTCATGCAATTTTACTTTTATGTTCATTTAATGGATATATTTATTTAATTTTTTTTTGAAAGTTAAAATTCAGTTTACCTTATCGTCGTATACAGAAAATATCCAACAAAATAATTCAAAGTTAATATTTTAAACAAAGAACGCATTTCCAAAATAGATGAATATCTATCACTAGAACAGTTGATTGTAATCGGAAATGATGAACCTGAGTTGATAAACCGCAGTGGACCTTTCGATGATTCACACATACAACACACACAGATGCGCGCACCAAAAATCGCCATGCCTACAAATTCAATACAAAAGAAATTCACCAAATGGAACCGTCTGTTTTCATAAGTTCCATCGATCAATTGCCCGACACCTACAACGCCTTTTGTTGCCTCTCAACAGACAGATTTCGGCAACAAACACGTTTTTTAGCGCAAACCATTCGTTAAAGAGACAGTCACTTGCTTCGCATCGTCCGAAAACAAACTGCGCGCGCGGCCGCTGGCGGAGACTGCATAGAGGGCGCCGGGGCGCAACAGAACCGCGGCGCTTTTGTTTCTGCTGCCAGCGCACCCATCTATCTACCGCGCCGCCGCTTCGAGGTGGTTGGATTTCTTCATCTAGCGGTGGTGTATTAAAATATTATCAAGAGAACGGTAAAGCCGACGCTGTGAAAATGATCAGAATTATTCCTTGTGCCATTTTTCAATATTTTTGTAAGTGGGAACGAAAATATAAATAATTAAATTCATTGCACTCGAGTCTTGATAACGATGCCAGTATACAATGTTTGCTCCGTCAAGAGATAACTCCATGCATATTGCTTACTCATACTAAAGGTTCATGAGGACACTAAACTCAAAATGAAGTATTATAATTCTAATTCTATAACCGAACGGTGGAATTTAACAGGTAAAAATAAAAAAACATTTGATCTCTTATTTTTAAAAAATAGTATAAAAAAAACAAAAGTTACCGATAGTAGACTATTGACTTTGGAATCTGCTTTCTACCTTCACGTGACCACATCAACCTCCAGAACATACCAAGATTCCACCAGGTGACACACTTCAAAACCTTCCTCGGGTCACGCGTTCGCCTGATTCTCCATGACACAGTTGATAGTTCACGCACGATGCCCTGTTATTAACAGAGGTTCAGAGAGAAATCTAATAGGTAAATAACTACGTGCCACGCCAATATTTTCATAGATCTAAAATGCTCCGCCTCTCACGCTGACTCATACGGATGAAATTTCGAATAGTTTTACACCACTTTTTTTTCGTACACCGGATCGCGGTCTGTGCGCGATGCCTGACGAGGAAGTGCTTGTCGTTCCGGACGTCTACTCCGCCAGGATCATTTGCGTGCTGATCTCTTCCGCAACATGTACGTCCTTCTTATCCTGTAGGGACAATCACTTCTCCCTGTAACTCGCCCATCAACGCTCATCACGTCATTGATCATTACATCACCTTATCAGTGCACGCTATACATGAAACTACCAACTCAGTCAACATAAATACTTCGACAAACGACACTCTATGTAGATCTTCCAAAACTGTGTTTTACTCTTCGAAAGCTTCCACAGTCACATCACCAGCCTGCTCCTCAACTCTCCTCAAAACCAACAGGAAAGAAGCGGCGAACGACTAACTTAATATCGTATCCCAGTTGATGATAGTCATTATACTGCTCTTAGATTTTGAAACAACTGCCAAACCAGTCGTTCTCATCGCTTTGATTGTACCACTCCTTTTTTGGGATGCACGTAAGTACTACCATTTTTTCTTTCGATATTTTTGCAGGAATTATCTTGCGCGACTTTTCCTTGGGATATTTACCAGCCTATGTCTTGGATCAATTTTATCTTTTCTTCAAATCCATGAAGCCCACCATTTTATAAAATATTAAATCTGTACTGACATGGAAGATAGGCGGTCTCCCGAAAGCAATGACAGAGGAGTAACAAGAAACGCAATTTTTATCCGTGAAAGGTATCGAACATAAACAAGCGTCATTGCGTGCAAGCTTTTTTTTAAATATCTGTTTAAGATCTATTCTATCTTGCTATAGAAGATCTAATTATCGACAATAAATAGGAACCTTCGTGAGAGGTCAGTGAATTACACTTTTTTACCTCATGTATTTCATAATTGTGATATGACAGACATATGTGCTGTCGCACCCCCAATATTCAATTTGTTGCTTGAAGCTTCTTAATGTTTTTCTAAACGAACGCCGCCCGCTACTCCCCTCCAAAATCAGACACTACTTCGGCATTTTGCTATGTGTTGTCACCTTCCACAAATTCGAATTTAATGGGACTGTAAAAGATCTCGCCTGAACTTTTCACCTTTTTTCTTCAAACATGAAGAAACTTTTAACGTGACTACATTTTCGTCGTTTTCTTGCGCTTCTTCCTAGACACAACAACATTTTTCGGGCGCCCAATCATCTGAGGCCCTTGGAATTGTCTGACCATTTCCGTGTACTTCGTGTGTTTTCGTTTCGAGCATATGTATTTTTGATTTAAATACCGCTGGATTCTGGAAATCAACCACTGTGCGCTGATAGCGCCAGGCGAGATATTCTGACGCTGGCGGCGAGCGAGCGAACGGGGCCGCGCAGGTCAGACGGATACGAACAAGAGGCGCTCGGAGATCGGAAGGCCGGGCCGGTGGGGATAGTTGGACGGAAAGGCACGCAGTTGAACGAAGGATAAAGAAGAGAACAAACGAAGGAAAGATGAGGAAGGAGGGTGGAGGGTGAGGGTGGAATGTGCTCACCGTATAGAAATATAAAGAACTGTAAATCAATGACAACTATATTATTATTTGTAATACACGTAGTTTCTTTTCATTTCAAAGACAGAAATAAAACAAGTCGCCTGTAAAATAATAATTATGATTTCTACCTTATAAATTAACCTGAATTTAATAACGGAGAGAACACACTTTGGGTATCTACCAATTCTACAAGTAACGTATTACATGTTTTTGCCCGATTAACGAAATTAAAAATGGTCCAAGTTGGTTCGTTTCGGGGCACTGTCATTTCGCCTTCTGCAAGTTGGTGCGTCAAGACTTCATCTTCAGATGGTTGGGGGACTGCTCCTCGGGCGGTGAGTGCTGCAGCGGCCGTAGTCCCTTTCGCGCTGGCACCTGAGGGGCGCAGTGGCCGGAAGCAGATAGCGGTTGCACGCACGGGCGAAAGGCGCGCGGCTAAGTAAGGGGCACGACGAATTGGCGCTTTCGCCAGGGCAAGATTTACGAGTTTCGCGGCAGTATTAAACGCCTGTAATGAATTAAAAAGAGAGGAGAATTGCTTCCGAAATGGCAGTAGTGAAATTGTGACATCCTGCGTCGTTGCACTCGATATCTTTTAACCAGTTCCTAACTTGTAACAAAAAAGGCACGTAAATCATACTGAAAGCCGAGTGCGACACGAATATTTCAAGCCAGCTGTATTTACCGCGCACCGTAAAGGGATTTGAGCAATTAAGAGCCAGTTCGGGAGTCCCATTCAGGTGCTCTCTGGAGGGGAAGTGTAGGGCTGAAAATGCCTGCAAGTATCCACTTCTCACAACGCAACAGGCGTTACACATGCTAATTACCAGTCATTGGCGCGCCCGTAAACAATAATTCAATCAATGAATTCATCCACTGCAAATCGTTAAGACAGCTCGCGGAAGCCGCATGGATGAACAACATTTGTCCGTTATAAACTCTGCCAGCATCAACTTAACGAGCGTGAACGCGTTAAGTATACCCTTGTTCAATTATGCGCAGTTTCATGAAGAATCGCCTGTCCAGCACATGCAGTCTAGCATACATTCACAACGTCTCTCAGAACTATACAGGAAGTTCACAGTATCCGACATAAGTGATACGAATTTATGTTCACCAACCGCAACGTATTTATATGCTTTCCCTCAGCGACAAAGTAGGTGGAAGATTTCACACGTTTCATAAGGTATTGCATAAACAATTATCTGTGCTCCTATTTACATACCATAAAATTAAAACTAAAATAATGCTTGCAACACCTCATACAAAGACTTAAAAATGTAGAGAACATTACTTTAGTACATGTACAAACACTATTTTAGAGTTTTAATTTTTAAGATCATACACTTAAAATCACTAGCCCAATTTATGTGAGTCTTAGCAGAAATAGCGGTCACAAACAACAGTACACAGAAGTATTACAGCATCGCGAAACCAAAGTTGGCTATCTACAGAAGGCTTATCATGAAATGTGATGGTCTTAAAGTTTTGGATTATAATATACTACAAATATCTACTCTCTAGTTCAAGCTTTTCTCTTATTATTGTACTTTCACACGAAGTCTGAAATAACATATTTGAACTTAAACTTGCCGTGCTCTCTACGGTAGTCAAAATTAAAAAAACATGTTAGGAAAAAAAATTAAAAATATTGAAATGTTTCTCTCTAAATTCCTATAAAAAACGCACAACAAAAATGGAAAAGAAATAATAATGTGTTCATCTAGCTTAAATAACAGCTGAAACAATGATTGCGGTGGCGCGAATAATCCATGAATGAATTTGATCGACAAATACACAGAAATTTGTTGACATGAATTTGAAGAAAATTCTGGACCTGATTGAGAGTGGGAACCCAATACTTTTGAAAGACTGATTATAACGCTCCAGTTTCATCTAACAAAATTACATTCTGATACAGATCAAAGGAAGTGGAGCTTCTGAAAGTCAAAATGAGTTTCGCCTCCATTTCCAGGAATTCTTCAATTTCCTCCGCTAAAACACAGAACGGGAAAAGCCAAGAACGGTAATGGAAAAGGTAACTTCCGCCCGTATCTATTTCTATTTTCAGGCTCCAATCTCCCTTCTGTAAGGGTCAACTGCAAAAGGGTGTTCGCTGAAGCTCGACTCCTCACATTTTCTACGGCTAATTAAATCGGAGGAATAATTCAAACGTAGCTTTGGCAAGACCTTTCAATAACACATATTGATCTAGAGTATTCTTTCAATTTTTTGTTCTCTAGCCCCGAAAACTATCATATTTATTTATCTTACGTTAAAAAATAGTTCATAACTGTGTGATGAACTATGAGTAGAATTTGTTACAAGTTTTCATGAATTCGGGAATCTCTACTCTAAAGAGAAAACAAGTCGAATAATGAATACAGATGGAAACGAGGGTTCATATAAGCGATCATATGTACCAGTGTAATAGAAAATAACGATGAATTTAACATGTTTTAAACAGTGCCACGTATACCTACAAAAGGTGGTGAAAGGTATGTAATGTTTAGCACAGAGTTGTGGTCAGAAGAAAGTTTCAACAAATAATAGAAACAGTTTTTTCTAGTCTTACATTTTGTAATACGAAGCACTGCACTCTGCAACGAAATGTTTCATTGAATTTCATAATAAAAGTCTTGTAAGTTTCTAGTGTTTTTCCGTGCCCAGCTCTGATCCCTCCTCTGTGGAACAGAATTCGACACATAAATAAGTGGTAATTCTATTGAGAAATATTTCACGTTAAAGATCGGGCGGTACGAAATGTAAAGTGTTGCAAATGGGTGATAAAAATTTGCACTAAATCTCGAGTTGTGCGTCGAATGAAATACAATCTCTGCAGGTGGCGAGATGGGAGAAGTAAAGATCGCGTGATATAAGCAACATTCAATAATTTCGTAACTCGTGTATTTGAGAATATTTGCAATATTTTCCCTCTAAAAATTGTGTCGATTACAACCGCATTGATCGTTTGCAAATCGTTGGCTCGTGATATTCCTAGGGGGATGACTGATTGTTTCGGGTGTGCGAGCGCGTCAACTGCAGCGGTCGTTAGTTCCACATGTGTAGTGTATATTTTGTTCCTCGGACGCCGACTTACACGACAACCTGCGGAATTCTCCTCAAGCCATCTATCGGAGACACCAGTCTAGAGCAGCCGGCCGCGAGAACTCTCCTCTAGACAGCGGACGAGCTCGACCTAACTGCCTCGCTAGCGCCGAAAACTGCCGTCGGCCTCTACCCCCGAGTGCTCTCGGCCGCGCGTCGTGGCCCTGAGCCACCTCAGCCTGCCTTTGGGAGGATCAGCGGCAGCGGCGGGCAGCTGGCGTGGCGAAGAAACAAACGACTCCGACTCCGACTCCTCCCCCGCCGGAAGAGCGCACTACTCGAGGAGTGCGTCTCCGTCGAAGGGCGTATCGGGAAGGCCGCGTGCGCGTGGCTTCGATTCATGGCCTACGCGGACGGCGCCGACCAGCTCAGGTCTTCACATTCCACGTTCAACACTCGCGCACCAATAAGGAATAGAACGACCAACACGACCAACGAAGCTTTTTTTTTCTCGCATTACTCTCGGATTCATTTCTGAGAAAGTTTTCTAGTAAAGGTTTCAAGTTCCATTAATTGAACATTTAAATCGACATCCAACTGTCAAAGAAATAAAGTTATGAATAATTATAATTAATCTGAATATTAGTAACATTCAGCATCGATTGTTCTGCGACATTGCCACACATTAGAGTTCGTAATGTAAACCGTGTGTTAATGCTAATGCGCGGTATTTAAAATTTCAAAAGAGACATTAACACAATAAAGAATCTGTAAAGATTACTTTTGTGGGCTTCACGTGAATTGTATGGACTCAACCTGGCGGAAACGAGTCCAAATGTCGTTCCGTAAAGACGTGTCAGAGTGGACAGACATTTTTTGGCATTCTTTTTCATTTCGAAAGTATCAAAGCAAAATTTATTATAACTCCAAAGTTGAACGATTTTAAGGAATCTCTACATTAATACCAAATAATTGTTAAATTTTAAACACAACCTATCTTTAACTTTGAACGAACTCTTTGAAATAGGTTGCTATTTCTAATTTAGCAATGATACTGCCAGTAACACTTAATTTTAATATTTCATAATTTAGGATACTCGACCCAAAGTATCTATACAAAATTTACAAGAATGACATTACGAAAAACATCAAATTTTCCAGAATAGAATTATACCTTGATCATCGCAATTTTCGACCATTTTCTTAAAGGAATATTTATTATAACATTCAGTTGGGCACCTTATATGTAACTTAGTGCGCCAGATATATCAGCATTTGTTTTAAACACGTACAAAATATATGAACTTTTATGGAATCTCAGGGTTGTAGATTCTCTGTACTAACACGACTCTCACGTTCTTTCAAATGAAAATATTAAGCCTTTCAAAAAAATATATTATAATCTCTTTTCACCTTTTCTGAATCATCTGCAAAGACATAATACACACACACACACACACACACAAACTTTCAATGAATCTTCCTGGAAGAAATAACATTCCTTATATGCTAACAATCATTATATGCACCTAATTGAGTTTCCAGTAATAATACCATTCTCAGTGGATCTTCCTTACTTGAATTCGCCTGGAGGTTAACGAGACGTCGCCCCGTGACCTTAAACCGCCTCGCCGTCAGTCGTCGATGCCCCGGTTTCTTGGCGACCTACGCGGCCGGTACCTCACTGCTCCACGCTGCTCCGAGTATCCGAAAATTTCCTTTCCTAATCACGTGATGTGCGAACAGGAAATGAATTCGACCCAAAGGAACGTTGTAATGGAATGTCTAGTTCACTAACCATACAAAGAACCCCTTTTTTGTCATAACCATACAAAAAACTCTTCTGAATTATAACCATACACGAAGAAAAAGAAAAAAAAACTTGAAAGAAGAACAAATACATGTAAGTTACACTAATAGGTGTAATACATGTGCCCTTTGCTTTCATTACATTACGTTCAATTTTCATCACGCTCAATTCCTTCTACATATTAGTTATATTTTTACATTTATCTCTTACAAGTTAATTTACCTCTTCTGATTTATCTGTGATAAGTTTTTAGTATTCCTTCCGGGAGTCGTCCGTGTTTAATGCCAATGATTATTCGTCCTGCTATGCTACGGAACCCGACCTGTCCGTTCGGCTGCTTCGTATTGAAAGAGCGAAGAGCGCTCACCGCTAGAGCTGGCAGTTGCACCACCTACTAGCCACACTAGCGTATCCTGCTGCTACCTTGAGACACTACGCGCGCATTTATCAACCTACTTCCCTCTCTGCGGTGGGAGGAATGTGCCACAAAACAGGTGGTCACATAATATAACGAACATATATAAATAATGTTCGTTATATTAAAATATTAACGAAAAACAATCAATTTTGGAGAATGTGTTAAATATTGTCACATAATATTTCTTGAAAATTAGAAAAAAATATTGCAAGCAATATTACAAAATCAAGCCGGGAAATCCATTTAAAAATAAAGGATTTGAGAAAAAGAGATTTAAAGAGAAGTAACAGATTTCACCGGTGCAAAAGTAAATATTTTCCAATTTGAAATCAATCCAGTTATCCTCTCAGAAACCTATAAATATTTCAAAGTCGTTTCAATATTTTGTCTTACAGTATTCTAAGTCGTGTATTTGTAAATACTAATGTGTGGTCGTTCAGCGAACTGTCCGTCAGCCAAAGACAGATCCTCTGGGAAACGTTTAAGGGCTTCAATGCGCATCCGTCCGCCCAAGAAGCAATAAGCGCGCGCTGTGCGGCTGAAGCTTCTAAACGGCTGCGCGCAAACCTATGGGCCGACGCTCGCGTGTAAGCAATACTTCTTAGAGGAGATTTGCTTCTCCAGGACGCAACGCTGTTGCTTTAAGGCGCTCGAACAGGCGAGCGCGTCTCTGCGGCGCCGCGCACCTGTCAGGGCTGCCAACTTATGGGCGCCATCCATCACGCCGGCGGAGGCTGTTGACGCAAGGCGTTAGTGATCAGTCAGCGCGCCCATTAGCGCCATCGACCACCGCTAGGGGCGCTGCCTTCGCAGACGAGGGGGGTAGGGGGGGTGTTTATTAAAATAAGCTCCGCGCCCGCGGGCGCCAGACGCCGTGCGCTGTGGTTGGTAGAGGGCCGGCGGCTCTTGAGCGGGTTGGCAGGAGGAGATTCATGCAAAAGACAGCTCCACAAGGTCATTTGTTGGAAACGAAAAAGCAATATTTCAGCGAGATACAAAACGTTCTTGAAGCAACACATGTATATTTTACAGAGACGCACTGTTAAAATATTTAGAGAAACTTCGAGGTAGAATGAAACAGGTGATAGAGAAGGGTTCAGGTTAGAATAGAATTTTTTATTGAATGTCTTCATACTATCTACAACACATTGCGAAAAAGCAAAGAGGGGCGAAATCCCTTTGGTGAAGGTGAAAATGGCTGTGATACACAAAATGCACAAAAAGAGAAATAAAGGAAATTAAAATATAAAAAATGACAGAGACAAATCAGCAAGAAGAACGCTAATGGACAGTGGTTGACAGTCCAATGTTTCTGATTGGGTGTCCTAGAGTTCGCCACAATATGTAGACTAAGTTTTGACAAGAGATCAATCACCAAGTCGAGTTCGATTCAGCCGCCGAAGAATTTTATTGTCCGGATTCGGCTACTAGTAGTTTCCAGAGCTTTATCCGATCAATACAAAACTCTTCTAACCAACGGGCCATGCAAGCCGCGCTTTCCGACTTCGTCCTCACCTTCAACTCTCCCGATAGACGAACACTCACATACACACATGCAACTCAACATACTCGCAGAACGGGAGAGCAGTCCAGATGTTCACGCTTGCGCCGGCCGTGGCTGTGCCCTGCTGGGGGAAACACCTGGTGTCGAGTCTGTCGGCGCCCAACCTCACGCTTGGGACGCAGACACCTCCCAGGAACTAACTTGCACGACTCGTACGAAACTAATGGGTTTAGTAGTTAACGCTAATGTTAAAAGAATAAGAAATAAATCAACGTAATA
>BOPP01000188.1:266401-325486 GCA_017312745.1 Gryllus bimaculatus | reverse complement strand
CGGTTGGGGAGGGGCGGAGGGCGGGCGGCGCTCGTCATTACGTCCAAACAATACGAGAGATTAGAACGCAGCGCTCTTCATTCAAACTCTTTGCGCAGAGACAGGCAATATTTCACTTCAGAGCCAGCGAGCTGGCGACCAATTCGAAACGAACATTATTTAACCTCTTCCATGGCACCACAGCTCAAGAGAAAGAGAGAGAGAGATCGTGAAATAGGAAAAAGAAACGGAAAGGAAGAAATGCTCAGAAACGTCAGGAAAATGTGAAGAAGAGGATGGGGGAAGAAAACTAAGAGGAAATAACAAAAAATATGTGTAGAAAGTAGTACAAGAGACGGGAAGAAGGCTAAGTGGCAGGGAAAAATTAGAAAATGAAACAAAAGAAATGGGAGGGGAAAAACGGAAAGAAAATATAATGAAAGGGTGGAAAAGAGGACGAGAAAAGAAGAGTAATAGAGGAAAGGAAAATGGCGAGAAAGAAGGAGGGGAGAACTTAGAACTTGCCCCGATTGGTACGTAGCACCTCCGAAAAAAATCCTGGAAGATGACGAGGTGTTTTGTCGGTGCCTCATCTCATATTCCGGAGACGGAGACACACAGCGACCTCCAGATAGAACCATTCACTACACAAATCGGACTATTGATATGCTGTAGTGACATGTTCGGAAACAAATATTTACAGTTCGTCACTTTATTAAATGAATATAAAACAAAGTAGGGAATGAACTCAAATAAACAGAGTGGGTGTGCATTAACAGTTAGTCAGGGTATATAATTATAAATTCTATTCATCGTGAAGAGATCTTGAATTAATTTTGCCTCACCGACGTAGTAACGTGTGCACACGTTTTCTACTCAATATTATTCTCCATGTCTACGAATCTCTGTACTTCCCCTTCGTAGACATTCAATCTTACCGTAGTAATAACTGTTCACCAGACAGACGGGGTCCTCGGTTTCCACTTCGACAGTACAAAACTACTCGAGAGCAACACTCGAAAGCCTCTCCAGCGACAATAGCGCCGTGTGGTGTGTGGGAAGGAAATCACCGACGCTCTGCCCTCCGCCGTTATTTATTTCCGCGGCCCCAATCAATGGCAGCGCCGTAAATCCGATCCCGCAGCCGCCGGCGATTAGCATAAATGAGAAATTTAGTGGCGCCGTTTTTTGTCGTTTTACTAGATACCTACGAGCACGAAACAAACACACGGCGAGATGCGAACGAATAGCAGGAATTTAGTGAGCCCGAAAGAAAGGGCTGAAATTGCTGGAACCACCGCCACACATTAAAGGAGCTCTCGCGACGCAGGAGAGAAGTCAAGAGTCACGGGTGCAGATTGTCTTCCTTCCGCTTGACGAATCGCACAGGACCTAATCCAGTAATCCTGCGACGCAACCTCTGTAAAACGCCTTTCTATAATATCTGTGCTACAAGCTTGGTTAAAAAAGTAATTTTATTTTCTGAAGTACATCACGTAACCTGCAATTTTAGAGTTAAAATATCAATTTTGAATTGGAATTGCACGTCCGACCCAGTTACTCAATTATAAATTGTGTGTTTTACAAATGGTTTTGTAAAACAATTAAAAAATTCGCTAAATTTTTATACAGAAGATGTGTAACCAGTAAGTGAAAAATTTGGTTTTAAGAAGATCTTCAAAACAAACACATGTAACGGAACGGACACGATAACTACACAAAAATTTGGGATGTTTACTTGACGAATTTATGTTGAACACCTGACAAAAATATTGAGTGTGCTAATAAATGCCCTAAACATGTTTTGTCGATGTATTGGGAAATAATTACCAGAATGGCGAAAACGAGTAATGAGAAAAACATTGGAAAGACTATTAAGGCATAATTTTTCAACGTACATGAAAAATGAACATTGTTACCGTGTTATTTTTAAAGATTGTCGAAATTAACATTGGGAACATGGATTTTGCGATTCATTTTCTGTGTGATTTTCGAGTTCGTATTTCTCGGCTTGGTAGCATTTTTGGCGTAACTTTAGAATCATATTTTCTTTCTCTTCTTTATACGTTTCATTACCTACCACCTTACCTAGTTGATCTCGTTACTAGCATTTAACATGACACTCTTGAAATACAAGAGAAAAAATATGAGTAATAATAATAATAATAATACAATAGTGAATAATATTGAACCACAAGTGAACTTCAGCAACAAAAAAGTCGAGTCGAGTCGAGTCGAGTGTCGAGTGAGAGAAAAATGGGGCCGTGGAGCAGAAAAAGTGGTCTGAAAGGACAAACGCGAATACTGTCTCCATTTCTCCTCGTCGCATGGCGTCATCGGCGGCGTGAGAAGTGGCGCACGAGTGTGCGCACAATGGCGGTTAAATCAAGTACAAAAAGTAGCAGATTAACGTAATTAAATATTTGCATTTTTTAGTCAAAAGCGAAACTCTTTCATTACTCTTTTATTTTCCAGTTTTCCTGGACATCTAACCAAACCGCTGACATCTCTCACACAACCAGACGCTGTGTTGTTTTCCGTCAATTGATGCTATTTCTAAAAATTAGAAATAGAAGGATGCAAACAGAGCAACATTGTAAACTACTACTTCTCTTATATCTCCCAGGAGGAAAAGCATTAGCTGCCAGCTAAGCTGCGAATTGATGCAGCATCGCAACATGTTGAAAAGCCTTGGCGCCGCTTCCAACAGAGCAACAGCATAACTCCCGCCCGAGGATTTTTAACGCGTGGCCACACGCCGTATCAGCGCGGCCGCATAAAGAAAGCGCGGAACAATTTCACGGGGACCCGTGTGAATGGAACAATAAAAGCATGCGCCGCAGTTTAAAGAGATTGTCTGTGGATTTAGGGCCGCGCTGGGTCCCGCGCACGGCGTGTGGCAGGAGGCCTTGTCTGGGGCCGTGTAACGAAGCTAAGAAAACGACACCGGTGCCACATGTTGACAGGGGCCTACAACAGGCGCGACATCTTACAACTCAACCTTTTGTTCAAACAAAAAGCTGCAACACATCGTTCTCGCATTACATGTCACGGTTATATTACATTATAAAACTGCTTAAAGCCTCTGATTGGGAGGTTTTAGCGTTTGAAACCCGACTATGTCAGGATTTTGAACACAAGCTAGGAGCTAGGTCGAAGTCAGCCACTGTCTGGAGGAGAATTCGGGAAATCGACGGCTCTGATCGGTAGTTTTCCTTTTTCTTCCGATCAACACCAGACACACATGCTAGAGCAGCACCTAACAAACGGGCGAGATTTTGTTTCCTTTTATTTGTTTCCTTATTGTATTCTCACCTCTTATTTACACTTACACTTTCGCTGACATGCACTACACTGCCACATTTGCGGGTAGAAGATACCTGGATGGGGAAAAGCAACTAAGCCGACGTAGATCGCCGCCTCATCCAGCAGAGCCCACGCAGAAGGACACATGTGATGGCCTGGCGGGCTCAGAATAACTAATCAATTAATAGTACATCAACCGCCTAAAATATTCCCAACCCGCAAAATGCATGTATGGAACGAGCTATGAGTATATCCGTTACACCAAGTGACTGAGGTTAAATTGCAACATTCCTGTAGATTTAAAAATAATATACATGTGTAATATACTTTCAAAAATCATGATTTTATTTTATATCAAATTTTGAAAACAGGTTTCTTTAATAATAAAAAATCTCTATTTTCATTATCGTAGTTGTTGGAATATGATGAAAAAATTAAACTTGCAATTTTGGATTTTGGACAGAGGATTTGACAAAAATTGAACCCATGACATTTCTACTACGAAAAAAGAGGTTCTGACTGAATTTAAAAATTCCAGGGGTATACTTATGGACACTAATAGTGATTTTTCCCTTTAATGCGAGACATTCTGAATTGGTCGACGGGCATTCTCCGACAACGAAGGCCTTTGCCTGCTTCATCAGGTAAAGGCCTTCGTGGCCATAGGGGCAAAGGTTTACCAGGAGGCCGAGAGGACACCGCAGCTAGGAGACCGTCCCTACGGTCATGTGGAATGGATATAGATGAGCTTGCAAGTTGGCGAAAATCAGTTATGACCTACGCCTAACCGCGAAGTTAAGGCATTACAAACGACACGGAGACTGACTCCTTACATGGGAAGCATTGCCTTTTTTCGTCCGTTTAGTAGATTGCAAATATTTCTCCTTCCTAGTTCGAGAATTGCTTCTTGATCAGTACTGTCATGTTCTAAGATAGGTATGAACAGTTGAATATTTTTCTTAAAATCACTCCCGCAATAGTTTGGCACCTTCAACGTTAAGATAAGGAGCCCTGCCAGCGGTTGCAAAGCGAAAGAGGTTTATTCCTTACGAGGCCTTTCATAACACGCCTAGGGTTTGTGCCTCGTGAAGCTATTGCTGTATATTATCCAGAAACATTATCCAGGAAATATCGGATCATGTCACACTGAAGAAGTATTTCTTTTACGGGATGAGATTCAGTGGAGAGTTGGAAAATGTTATGAGGCTTCCGAAACTAACTACATTTTCAAAGTTCAATTTTGAAGCTGTAACGATACACTAATCCTTCGCGGTCAGGTGGGTTCTGTATGAACGACTGAAATGTCGCGCAAAGGGGCGTAAGTGCAGTGTGAGACGTTTTCGCCGATACGCGCGCCGGTAAGTAATCCGAGCGCATTTAATCCCGCGGAGGCCACGCTGTCCGGCTGTCGAGGGGGGAGCGGGGGTGGGGCACTAAATCCATTGACGGATGCGCACCCGGGGCAGTAAAGAGAGCGAGGCGCGGCAGGGGCTGGGGGTAGGGTAGGGTGATGCTGGGTTGTGATGAGGGGCGCGGGGCGCGGGGCGAGGAGCTGAGTGGTGGCCCCCGCCCGCCACCCATCATCATTTGCGATGGCGCTGCAGCGTATTTCAGCAGCGACCGCAGCGCCCTCACGAGTCCCCCGCGGAAAACTCCCACTTTATTCGTCGCGCCAACACTTGCCTCCGATAGCCACTGGATCAATGTTTCGCTCCCTCTCACAAAACAAGGTTTTCGAATACATTACACTTAAAATATCCTCTGCTCACAATCTTCCTCCAACCACGTTAACACATTCTAAATTAGTCAAATAGTCCAAAATAGTTGATCAGAGATACCAACAATTTTGCTAGTTCGTAACCTGCAATTGGAACACACTGAAATAGACTTCTGCCCTAGACCCAAATCTTCTAAATCCCGTCTTCCAGATAGTTTTAAATATTCGTTTTTTCTTACTCATTGTCACAGTGAGGAACGGTCTCTCGACGGAAGAAACATATTGCTTACGGGGAGCAAATGAGAAAAAAGGACACTAGAGGAAATAGAAACAAAATAATAAAACTTGCAACAGAAATTGTTATAAAAAGAAGGATTGAAAAGTATTAATTATATTCTCAAAATTCACAAATATATAAAGTGGTAAAATTTTGATAACCGCTAGTACCCTTTGGAAGAATGTACTGATTCAGAACTAGACCAATTTAAAAAAAAGTTTTACACCTATCATTTATATGTTCAGAACATCATTAAAGGATTTAATAATGTATATATAAGAAATTGAAATAAATCTCCTCGTGACATTTAAAGAAATTTCAATCTAAAATGTGTTTTGAGACAAGTTTGACGCAACTCTTAGAGAAACATAAACAACTACATCTGGGCCGCAACATTATCCCTACGGTTAAGTGTGGCAAAGCGACAATATTTCCATTCCCTTTCACACACTTGATTACCACAGGTTGTGATGACACAGTTCCTAGAGGTTATCATAAAAGAGGGAGAAGCAAAACTGAAAACCTATTTCAGCCTAAATAACTACGAAAATTAAGTAGTACGAGCTAGTGGTAACACACTATTCCATTGTGTGTTACCACTAGCTTTAATATCACCTTTAACTTCTTTTTAAAATTTATATTCCCATCACTACATTCTGACAACTGCATCACTACATTCTGGCAACTGAACTCTTCCAGACTAGCACCCACCAACAGCGCTCATGGAGGAAGAGCCACATATTAATTGGATTGTTGGTGAAGTAGATACCTTTTTATTATGATAAATAAATAAAGATATTGTCAGGTATCAATATTTTAATTCAGCTGATGATCATTTCGATCGCGTAGCGATCATCCTCAGAACTTGCAGCTTCTGCAGAAGCTGGAGAAGCTTTCTTCTGCAGAAGCTGGCTTGCAGACCCCGCTGACCACTGACCACTGACCCCGCGCCCCTCATCCTCCTCCACGGAAGGCGCTCTGCCGCCGGGGGCACGAAGAGCTGTTGCCGATGCTCGGGCGAAGCAGACTCCCGGGGCGAATGCTGCGTTGGATGCGCTAGTGTAATTGTGTAGTAGATAGTAGTGTTCCATTTTTCATTCTCAGTTACTAAAATAATTCTGGTAGAGACAGCCACTCTGAATTCCACGACTGCAAAAAGTGTGTGTATGGCGGCGTAGCGACGCCACCCTGGCTAGGACAAACAATAATCTCCCGACTGGGCTCCCGCCATGTATGACAGTGTAGTGTAAGACAATGTGTGTGTGTATGTTTGAAAGAGGAGAAGTCGGGACAAGTATGAGAAAGGAAAGATCGCGCACGGCTTGTGATTTGTTTGTTGGAATATTGCACCGGCATTCGCCTGATATTCATAAGAGAAACAACTGAAAAGCACTGATAAAAGCAGTTCCTACTTCCCGTGGCTGCATTCAACCTTCTTATTTAGTTGGATTCGAACATTCACACCAATTCGGGATAGTAGCTCTAAGCCTACTCTGACTGTAGTGGGGCATTTATGTAATCGTGACAATCAGCATTCATTAATTAATATTCAACACCAGATTATAATTAGGCGAAATTCGTGTTCTAATGGTTTCGTTTCCGTGTGTTCTCCGCACGCGGTGTAATTTAGGTCTGAGATGCGGACTGGGACGACAAACAAGAGCCAATCGATTCATATAAGGAAACTTCTCTCATCTTTTTATTGCTCAATTAATAGTCTTACTAACTTTATTGCAATGTACAAAGTAATACGTTTGTCCAAGTTCCTTTTTTTAATAACACTATTTCGAATGACAGTAGCTGCGAAGAAAGTGATATACGAGTTTCTGAAGGGACGCAACATATTGCGTAACAAATGTGAGAACACTATCCTTCGTTTGAATTCCCCTATAACCACTTTGAATTAATGCAAGAAGAGCTTCGGCGTTTACAATATTTACAAAACTTTTATACATTGTGTTTTCTTCTTTTAACAGCATTCTATTCAGAACAGCAACAGAAGCAAACAGTATGTCTCCACTTTATTCGTAATATTTTACCATTCACCCAATGTTTCAGTAAAAAACACTTGTAAGACTGAACATTTACAATGTTACAACTATGTAAAATTAAAATATCAAAACACTAGGAAAATAGAACGCTTTACAGCTCCTAAACAGGAAAACAAAAAATAGAATAGTCCGTATTACTTCTAGTAGGATACTTTGACAACATGTTCAGTAGTTTATCGATCTGTCAAACGTCCCGAAAAGAAAAAAAAAACACTGTGAAAGCACGTGGTCGGACGGCGAGCAGGCTACCCATCCACACTTCTTGAGGTTGGACAAATTATTACTCGCTAGTGGCCAAAACAGAATGAATTGGTAAATGGCAAATTCCTCTCCTGTGTCGCATAGGGATGGATCGCTTTCCATCAATTCTCGATCTCTTTAATTGTTGCCGGGGAGTGGAGGGAATCCAGGGGGCTTTGCTCCGCTGCATCACTCCCTCTCCCCCTCCCCCTCCCTCTCTCTCTCTCTTTGCGAGCAGTGGATGGAGCGGGGAGGGGAAGGGAACGGGGTGGATTGAAAGGGAGGGGGCGGTCGGGGGCCATCGAGATGCGGCGATAGAGCAGCCGGATTTGGAGGGAGCTCTCTCGGGACCCCACCCCCTCCCCAACAGGAAATGGAGGCAGCGACCGACTCCGCTAACGGACTTCCGGCGACGCACGCCGACTGCAACGCTCCCCTGTGGACGCCAGACGAAATGAAATGCTGATGCGTCTCCATATCGTGCACGGACTTGGCTTAATCTAAATCTTTGATTTTTTAAATTGAATATCTTCATTCGTTATTTGATTGCACAACCTATGCATGCATTTAATACCTTGGTGGACAATGAAAAAAACTATCGTGAACTCCCATTTTCCTAAAATTTACAAGGGACCGCTAGAATTCGATCCTCGGTGCTCTGAGGATAAAAGCTTGCTTCGTGGAGAGTTTCCTATGGATCACCATGTGGGATCATCGAGGCAAAAGTATTCCAGTTGGAGATTTCGTTTGAAATTTATCTCTTTCGTATTACTTAAATCCACGGATGTTCTGCTCCCGGAAATCAATATTTCACCAGAGCCTATGAACATTCAATTTAAACTGTAAGGACTAATCAAATAGCGACTAAGAGTGATCTCTCTTTAATGAGTTTTCACTTTACAATAATCTAACATATCTTTAATACAAAATAAATTGTCTATCTTATACGTTGTTCTAGTCAATCTAGTTTATAAATGTGATCTTCGGTGATTCTAGCCACCAGCTTTACAATACCGTATCTCAAAATAATTGTCAGTTCACATACATTTGAAAATGTTCAAATCTTCAAATTTTCTATGTTTATTATTATAAAATTATTAGGAATTAACAGCTTACACCTAATCATTTACTTCCCAATACTGCATTACTGTGCATACGAAATCAAACATCTATTGTAAACAATATTACTAATTATATTTCTGTGAAAACGGATTTCATTTTGAGTAATTTACCATATACAGAACACGTAATTACATCCATTTTTTTGTTCCAGAGCAAAATGCGCAGTATTCATTACAGTTTGGTTCCTCGAGCAACCTTTAAAGCTTGCACGATGAAGACGATCGAAGGACAAAAGAAGGCTTCTCAAAATCTTAGGACGTCGAGTCTACCTATCACGCATAAAAGGAAAGGAAGTTTATGGGGGTTTCCGAGTATTCGCTGGGAGGAACTGGGCTTGTGTGGGCTTCTTGTGAAACTCGAGCAAATTTCTGAGGTTTCTCATCGGGAGAGAGACAGTGCCGTGTGTGTGTGTGTCTTTGTGTGTGTGTGTGTGTGAACATGTGGACAGGCCGACGGAAGTCAGGGGAACCGAAAATGGAATATAGGAAAAACAATCTAACAAAATTAATGATTTTATAAGACCCTGTGTAAAGTAGCATATACATTAGAGCACACATATTTTTACAAATATATAGCGTGAAATACTTTTGTAAGTGTTCGGAGCTCGAAACCGTCGATCTACGGCGCTCTTCAAGGCTCACGGGGCTAGGGTCGGGCGGTGCCCAAGGCTCGCGACCGCCACAAAAGCCCTACTCGATAACAATCATCCGCGTCTGCACACGTAGGAGGCCATGCGCACCCTCAGCCCCAGGGGGAGCTGGAGGGGGAGGGGCCTTCGAGCCTCGGGAGTCCGCCGCGCGGGGCGCTATCTGTCGGGGATCTTCCGAGACAGCCCTATCGCTTTTCACTGCGCGCGCAATCGTCCAACAAACGGGCGGCATTTGTTTGGATTGCGACTTCCGCTGCAGGCGACTTCGAGAGGCGACCGCCGATCAGAACACGATAATGGGACAAATTAGGGTGGCTATACGAAAGGCAACAGGCATTTCGAAAAACCTTCGCTTGTGAAAGCTAAATTATTACAACGTGTCAAGATATTGCTGAAACATTAGGTTCGGAAAAGAGAACAGACGCAATTGTTATAGATTTTTTAAAAGCATTCGATCTTGTTTCGCACAATATACTACTTACGAAAATTTCATCTACGGGAGTTGACCATCGCGTAACAGCATGGATACGGGAATTCCTGATAAATCAGGTTCAGCAAGTTTGAGTTGGACATGAACATTCAGAGGAAATCTTAATTACGTCCGGTGTCCCCCAGGGGAGTGTCTTAGGACCGCTGTTGTTTCTGGCATTCATCAACGATCTGCCATCATGTATTAAGTCAGTAATGCACTTATTTGCGGACGACTGCATAATTTATCGGCGAATAGAGTCGGATGACGATATTGTCACACTTCAAAACGATCTTACTAACATTCATTCCTGAGATTAATAACATGAAGATAAATGCCGTAAAAAGTAAATCACTAATCTTTTCGAAATCAGCAAAGAAGGTTTCTTTATAATACCAAATGGAAGGCGTATTCATTCCACAAGTATCGTGTTGTAAGTACTGGGTGTCACATTACTCCGAAACCTCGGATGCGGGGAACACGTTACTTCCATTGCTCGAAAAGTGTGGAAGTCACTACACATTGTAATGAGAACACTTAAAAAGGGGAACATGGAGAGTAGAAAAATAGGACACTCATCTTTAGTTAGGCCGATTCTTGAATACGCATTAGCAGGATGGGACCCATATAGGTTATGTCAGATTGAAGACTTTAAATAATTCAAAAGAAAGCATTCAAATTCGTAACTAAGGGATTTTCGAGTAGTTCAAATCCACCAAAACCTATAGAGGCCCTCAGTGTGGGAAGAAAAAAGCCAGGTCGTACTACCTTTTCAAGGCGTACAAGTCACCTGCGTGGGCAGAAGTAACGAAAAAACTATACTCCCCGTCAAGAGTTGGGAGAAACGATCCCAAATGCAAAATAAAAAGTATATGTAGATCCGACGTAGGGAAATATTCATTTTGTAAATCGTACGGTTAAAAATTGGAATGGAATCCCTGCAGCAGCCGTAGAGCCTTTTCCTGGCTCTGTTGGTGTTTTCAGAAGACGACTTAATGGGTACTTTTAGAGGATGTATTTTACCGCACAACTCAGAATCGATGAATATGTAGCGTATTATAGATAAAGTGTAGTGTAGTGTAGTGTAGTGCAGTGCAGTGGAGTGGAAAGCTACCTTCATTAGTTAGCATAACCAAAGAAAGATATGGTGAAAGTGTAGCCTAGGGTAGTGTAGTGTAATGAAGTTAAGTGGAGAAAGTGGGTGGGGAACAAATTTATTGTTCCCCACCCACTCTCTCCACTTAACTTCATTGCCATTCACTCCCATTGTGTTTCAATTTTTTTAAATGTATAACTGGTTAATTTTATGTATATGTACATCTATGCATGTTTAGTAGGTGTAGCTAAGTAAATGTTCTTCATATAAATGTAGGCATATATACTATGTACGACAAGTGTGTGTTCGTGTTATGTGTGAACGTGAGAGTGAGCACTCATGTATAAGAATGTGTATGTATGTATGTATGCATATACATACATACATATATATATATACATACATATATATATATACATACATATATATATATACATACATATATATATATATATATACATATATATATATACATACATACATATATATATATATATATATATACATACATATATATATATACATACATATATATATATGCATACATATATATATATGCATACATATATATATACATACATATATATATATACATACATATATATATATACATACATATATACATATATATACATATGTATATGTGTGTGTGTGTGTGCTATAGGTCTGTGTATATTTATATATTGGGTGTATATGCTCGAAAGGATTGTAATGTAAATGGTTATTTAATTGTAAGTGTACATATATTGTAAAACTGTAGGGTTATGGCACTCCTGGCATACCTGGCAACCAGCCAATTGTAGCCAAATAAATATTATTATTATTACATTTTCCTCATTTTATCACGGGTCACGATCTGTAACATTGCCGATACTTTGAGCTGTGATGAAACTGAATACATTATTCCTATCAAGAAATTCAGAGGCCTCTGGACGAATCAACAAGAACTTGCGAAATGACTAATTGCAACAGTTGAAACATACGTGAATCATATCACATTAAATCAAAATGAAATAAATTATACATTCAAATTTCGTATTGTAACCAACCTGCGATAGGATTTGGAATAGAATTCTCCTTCCAGAAACCAAAGTCGTCCCTTAGAAACAAAACCAAGACAACCATATTTCTAAATATGTAATTCATTCCTTTCACAAGACAAATTAGAGTCACCAATTTCACGATATGACTCTGAAAAATCGATCACACTATCTCGGTACCCTTGCTGAGAAGCAGGAGATATGCTTTGAAACATTTGGCCTCCTCAGGTGGAGTTTTCCGGAAATGGTAATTTTTTTAAGAAAAACTTTTGACGGTAATGTTCATTAAATATTCGTCACTAAAGTCTGTACTTGGCGCGACAGCCCGCGTACGAGCCATGGCCTACCAGCCGCATCCCGAAAATGCAGCCATGTGTTAAGGGGGTGCGTGTGGTTGGCAATATGATATCCCTATATCGTATTACGGTCTTCTCAACCCGAGAAGAGTTTTGTCATCGTCACACAGCAACATACACTGGGATTGCAAAGAAAACGCACACCATAATCTTGCCCGACCGGGAATTGAACCCGTTATGGAAATTGCTCACGTCATGGAAAAAAACACGCTGACCTATGAGCTCATACGCGAGGGTGAATAATGTATATCATGGAAATTAAGTTACCATGATGGAAATTAACTTAGCTTACCCATTTTGTTTTCTAAGCTTGATGTTTCGACAAAGCGCTCTCGAAAGTTCTTTTAATACAATGCTGCTGTGAGTTTTTCCACCATTCAATTATATATTTATTATTAATTTATATGTAACTCAAACATAGTAAATAACTTCATGTTCTGTTTTTAAGTCTTCTCTGTTTACAGGAGAAAACGAAGAGCATTATAACTTTGTATGTACGTATTAGCATCTTGATACGTTAGCACAGTCAGATATCACATTAACATGCGCAGAAGTTAATTTCAAAAGTAATGCACTTTTTACGTGCATTATCAATCTCACGTAATGATACCACAAATATATTGATAGAAAAAAATTGAAAGAAATTAGCGAACAAAGAGTATGCTGAATCCACGAATGTGCCTCTTTCAAGTTCATTTGTCTTCAAAGTTACCCGAGGCAGATTATCGTATCTTTGTAAATTGCAAACAGTAAGGTTCATACTACATCAAATGTGTTCCCCTTTTACTGCGCTGAGAGGAATAATAAACTACGATATGGTTTACTATATTATGATTTTCCCTGTAATAGCATTTTTTAATTAATATCGTCGGATCATGGACCCCAAAATGCTGTTCAGATCCCATTAAAATATGGTGCAAGCAGGAATCAGGGGAGGCTTAGTAGCTGGCCATACTCAGCAGAATATCGCACCTAAGACTCTCTCATTGAGGATCAGTTACTCAACCCGGTCTTTCACCCCACCCCACACTCCCCTCCCAACAGCCCGGAAGTGGAGGAAGATGGCTTAGGTTGTGAGTCGCCCGACCCGTCTCCTTAAGGAACAGTTCATCTGACGCGCTTTGTATTCATCATTACGTTGCCCGATCTAGATGTGGGCGCATTACACGCCATGCAATACACATACGCCCCAGACAACCTCCAACAGGAGCCGTAGCTCATCAGCTGGTGATGGATGAGATATTTGGCACATCACACTCTTTGTGCACGAGGCGTATAATATGGACTAGACTAGTGTTGATGGGTCTCACTACTCAATAATATTCAAATCACCGTGTTCATGTATTCGGAGCTAAATGCGTCTTCTCCGCGCTTTTTAATTTCTTATCAAATATGTTTATAATTTTTACATATATATATATATATATATATATATATATATATATATATGTGTGTGTGTGTGTGTGTGTGTGTGTGTGTGTGTGTGTAAATTCAAATAATAAAATGAAAGGATGAATGCATGAACACTTTCAGAAGGGCATAGGAAAATAGGAAATGAAATAAAAGACGTACAGAAAAATTGGAAACGAAGGCTAAATGAAAGAAAGGGGAAATCGATGAAGCTTTATTCTGAAATTTTAAAAATGTTTTAAACAATGTACATATGAAATTAATGCTGTTCTACATTGTCTTTTAAAGTAAAGTAGATACCCTTGTGATTGTAGTAAGTAAATTTCCAAACATGCAAATCGTTATACAAACGATTAGACTGTTTTTATTTTTTTGAACCTCTTATTTTATTTTTAAAGCTTATCCGGTAGGTACAAGTATTTATAATGTCGATATAATCGCCACCCTGTGGAGTTATTATTAATTTAATGAAATTTTATTATAATGTTAAATTGCTAAATTGTGAAATATTGACACATTGTTTGCAGAACTGACGTCCGTATTATGAAATTACCGGATATCAACGAAAAGTTTTTCCTCTGTAATTCAATATTATTGGTGTACTTTTTTAATTTAATTAATTCGTACGTGGTAATTTTAACACATCATTGCATTTGCGTAATTTGATTCGGTTTGATTTTCTCTGCGCTCGATTAGCTTTGTGTTTACAAATATTATATTTGCCAAACTTAGCCCGCTTGTTGATAGAGCGGTGGCTGGGAACTGCGGTTCATCCTTTCTCAGGCACGCGTGGCCCAGCGTCGGCGCCAGAGGTCGTGTGGCAGAAGGGAAGCGGAGGGCAGAGAGCTCCCGATTCCAAGAAGTGGCCTTAATCGCCGGAGACAGTAATGCTTGTGCGAGCGCCGCCAGGGCGCGGGGTGCGAGCTCGGTGCAAACCGCAATCTCCCTGCGCTGGAGAGAGACGACAGCGACCTCGTTCGTGTTGCGTTCAGCCGCCGGGGGATGCAATATTAAGCGCCAGCGGCGCCAGTGCTGGCGGGGTCGGGCAGGGGGATGGGAAAGACAGAGAGGTAGTAGTTGGAATTGGACGAGGCAGGGGAGAGAAGGTAGACGCATTACTGCGCCTGTTGTTTTGGTAAAGAAGGCGGCGGAGACTGAAATGGTAAGGCAGCTCGATCGAAAAGTCTGCGAAAACGATGATGACGGCGCACGTAGTGCAGAAGGCGGTGGTGAAGATGAAAACTTCAATGAGTTCTTGCGACCGAATTCATCTGAAGATGTTTACCAGATTGAGATATGTCACCAGCTTTTACTAGATTCTGCACGTGTGTCATTTTCTATAGAATTTTTATTTCAGATTGAATCAAAGTAATTTAATCTGAGGAACGAAAATTTGATTCGAGGAGGAACAAGAAATTTTGAAAGGACGACTTTGTGGGAATGGTCATCCAATTTCAGTATTAAATAGTGGAAAAATAAAATATATTTGAAAGTGAGAATAACATAAAGAACTCAGAAAGAACGTTAATTATGCTAAAGACAAACACGTGCATGGAAAGATCGACAAGCTCAATTATCTAGCAAATAAAGCGTCTAAATTAAACGTCTTCAGAATTAAATGTTCAGAATGTTATTTTTCAGAGAGAAATTCCATTCTGTTCACATTGCAAAACTCTTATTCCTTCTTGCAGACAATGATTTAATTGGTGAAAATAGGAATTAACAATTTTTGTAAATACCCCTGCCGCCAATTAACTACATTGCAAAAGCACTGTTTAAAACATAATATGTGCAGATGAAATGATTTTTTAAGAAAAGTAACCAGTCCATAAGGGTATGAAAAGTATCGTCTAAGAAGTGTATGAAGTGTACATGATCTCTCTGTGTGCCCCTTTAGATGGACATAGGTCGATTGGTCACTCAAAGGTATTGTTTCAAGAATAAATTTCTGAGCCAAGAAGTCCTTTCAACCTTTTCTCATCTTTCTTCACTTCATAAACATGTCGGGTCCCTCCTCCTCTCGCGAATTTCATTTGTCATCTCCCTTGACGACCTCTCTCTCGCCCTGCTTGCCTTTCGGCTCCATCCAGGAGTACCGAGATGCATGATTCATCGGCCCCACTTGGGGCGATTTCCAACCCTGTCGTGGATGTCAGCGAAATGTTCAGTTTTACTGGGCGGATGGCAAGAAGGAATTATTCAAACGACTCAGCACTTCAACGGTACGGCAGGTAGGACTAACATAAAATCTCAAATCTACTCGCCTTCATAACGCATTAATCTGCCAAACGTTAAATAAGAATTCCTTGACAGATTTTCAGACTATTTCCAAAAATTGCGACGGGTTTCTAAATATTCTATACTCCTTTATTCACGAGCATTTTGTATATGACGTATGTTACAACTGTACAGTTCTGGCAAGAAAAATTAACCGCGCGACGATGGCTCGTTTCTCCGCCACATTCGCTTGAAGTTGCTAGCGGGGGAGGAGCGGCCAGGCGGCCACAGCGCTAGCATATATTGCCATGTGCATTGTTGCTAGTCAGATATTCCCGGTTTTTAACTCTCTAATTTTTCATTTTATTCTAGTTTGAATTCCCTTTGTTTAACAAATACCGAATATATATTTTTAAAATTCTATACGAGGCTACCGACCTATCTTGAAAATGGTAGCAAGAAAAAGGCTTCCATAAATACCTCCCCTGAAAATTACCTACCTCCACGCGTTTGAAAGCGAAATAGGCAGAGCTTGTAAGCACGAATCATAACACTCGCTTCCCTGAGAAACGTCTTAGGAAGCGAATTATTCATGTACAAAATTGTGTATGAAATTCTGAAAAATAATTCAAATTAAATACAAAAGATGGAATGGAACACGATAGAAAGAAACTTAGTGAATTTATGGCGGCCCGAACAACGAAGAATGTGAACTCATGAAAGTGGTTTCACGGAAAGTCAGTTGTTTTAAATTCTATTTCCTTTTATTAAAACTACACGCTACAGCCTAAAAAAAGAAATAAGGAAGCAGTAGTTTTGCATAAATTGTTATATACATACAAGTATAGCCATTAAGACTTCCGGCACCCTAGTATTCACACGTTCCAAAAATGTAAATACATTGCTATTACATTGACAATTTCATTCTAACCAATAGGTCTGCCTTTAGAAGCAGATAACATCAGCATGGAGTATGCGAAAAAGTAATAATACCGTTATAATAGAAGGAATGTGAACTATCTCAATTCAAACACGTGTTTAGAATTCAATTACGGCAAGTTCAGACCACTTCCGAGGAGCATTACTTTCCATTCGACAACGCTTTTTGCCACTTCCCTCAGAATCCAAGGTAACTGTTTGAGTTCACTGCCTATCATGGAAACTTGAGGTCTTTTAAATGTTCTAAATACGTAAATGGTGAGCTCATCTTAATGAAACACAGAAAATCTCTGAACATATGAAAGAATCAGTCGTCATTTCCACAACGAAGTCTCTACTACATAATACTCATAATATCCATAATTTCGTTATTTTATTCTATTCTTTCGAAAGAGCCCCGTGTCTCCGAGTAGCAAACATTAACACATTCGTTACAACTAAAAATACAAAAATTAATACAAATAAGTACGAAGAAGTTTACATCTCCTTATAACTGAATGGGTGAAAACCAGAACGGTGTAAGTGACATTTTATAAATTCTGAGAAAAACGCGTTTATTTTAGACTATATGTCAGAGACAATATATTTTCGTGGTTTTAATGATGAAATTAATTAGTGATATTGACTAACATAAACAGATTTCTCTAAATTTATAAAATGACACATCGTTCTGGTTTTCACCCATTACATTGTTTGTACAAAATCATATCAGGGTAGGATTATTGTCAATGAAATTGTTGAGTTTTACTGAATTTGGAATAACTTCTTGGATATTTTCGATTTTAGTTAAGGAAATATAGCTAGCTGAATTTGACGCTATGATAAGTAAGAATATCGAGGTTTCCTCAATAAGAAGTTTTCCGTCCTCCTTATTCATTCGCTCAGAATACTGAAATCACTTTAATCATCAATCAGGTTATACAATGTATATGCAATAACATTACGAGTGCACTCTGACGGGCAGGCATTCGGCTTCGGTAATTAGTGTTCTACATTTGCGTATAACCTTCTCTGTAGGGTGTGGAAGTGTATTTATTATTTATTTTTTTTATTTATTTATTTTTTATTTATTTATTTTTTATTTATTTATTTTTTATTTATTTATTTTTTATTTATTTATTTAATTAATTTATTTATATTTACTCTCTCAAGTCAGACGTACGGAGCAACAAACCTTTTTTTAGAGAGATATGTATGTAATGATATAGTAAATAGATTTCGATATTTAAACAAAAAAAAGTTTTTGGGTCTTCACTTACCAAGAGTGTTGTTTTTTAGAACATCCGTTTGATGAATGTCCGCCCGTTTGCTTGTAAACAAAACTAGTGCCTCATCTATTAATAGAATGTTCGTCAAAATGAATTTTCAATTATCGATCTGTCCCGAAAGGGCGGGAGAGAGGGTCGTAGGAGCGACGTGAAGGAGAGGGCGAGGGCGATGGGGCGAATGCAGGGCCTCCTTGACTAAACGTCGGGAGAACGGGGTTGTGCGGGTCACGGAGTCGACTTTAATGACGTCCTACATCGATTGCCCCGTCCTCGTCGCTGGCGACCTCTGCGGGTGGCGCCTTCCCTCGCTCGCAGCGCAGCAGCCAAGGCGCTTCACATCAAAATGCCCTACATTCGTATTCTGTCGCAGACTAATCATACTACAGTGGTTCCGAATTAATACAGTTTAGAAGTGGAAGTAAGCATCCCAATAATTGTTTTAAAAATATTTAATTCATATATAAATTTTCATAACTTGGGGCAAAATCAAAAACGGTTTTTCGATCGGCTGACGACCTTTGACTAGTCACTATATTGAAATCGGACAAAAATTATTTGTTAAAAGTAAAATGATGGTTGTGAGGTAAAGATGGAATGAAGGGACAGAAATAAAATCCTCGCGAGCGCTCGCTTTATCCCCCGCAAATTCCACGCGGATTGGCCGCGCTCCTCTCTCTCCATGACGCCTTCGCGGGCACAGGCGGCGCATGCGCAGATATTCCGCCGCCAGCGAGTGCAAATCGAGAGTTTAACGCGCGCCCTTTACTGCCTCTGCTCCTCCTCCGACGCGACGCCACGCGATGGCGGTCGCCTGACTGGGGATTTGCCGCTAGAGTTTTACGGTGTGCCGGCCAAGAGGGTCCCTCGTAAGCAGATTACTCCGCGCCACTGTGGGGGCGAGTGGAGAAGGCGATTGCGGGGGAGTGCCGTGAGAGGAGGTGAGCGCGACGGGTGTTGTAGGGGGGTGGGGGTGGAAGAAGTGAGAAGAGTTTTGGCGGGAGAGGGCGGGCGGTCAGGTATGGACCGGGTTGGGGTGAGGCCGAACGAGGGTGACATTCGGGAGATCGCGCTTGGACGATCTTAGCGGTGGAGAACGATCATGCGACTTCGCTGCTTGGCCTCCGAAACTGCTCAACTCCTGGAGTAATGGGCCGTAAGATAAATGGGCCGCAAATGCCACTGCTTTGGGATTGGTGAAGGAACGAAAGTAGAGTACGACCCAAAAGCCGCCTGGTTATGAACTTGTATTCCTTCTAGGAAGTAATATTAAAGTTCGTTTAGTGATGAGTCGCAGATAGATTCTGTTGTTCAGGCTGATGCTTCAAACGCCCTAGGCGGAGGCGGGAGAGAAGGGGCGAAGAGCTGCGGGAGGGCGTGGGGGCGCCGTCCTCCGTCTAATAAACCTGGCGACGCAAAAAGGCCTCGCACTCGTTCGCCCATTTGGGGCTCCTCCACCCGACCCTCTGCCTGCGTTGCATAACAACTAAACACTCGTAATTAATTACTATTTATTAATACAACATTCTTCTTCTGACACAATTGTGAAGAAGAACGTTGAAGAATTACACACGCATACAAAGACGTCAAGAGTAAAAATCATTCCTACCCTCCACACGTTGTGCCGCAAGTACTATTTCTGATGTCTCTCATTTCATTGGAAAATGTTTTCTAAAACAACTGTTTACACGAAACGAGCTGATCATGCAAAATATTCAAATCATTTTTCACAAATATGTGTTTCCACTTCGCGTCTGCACTACGAACGTGGAGACAGCTAGAGCCAATTTCATTGTCCGATAATACCAGTACCATCAAAAGGTCGGATACTACTATTACTAACACCCCCAAACATCCTGTTTGTCCACGTCACTGATTTGCATCTCAATCACAGAGTTTGGAGTAACCTTGATTTAAATTTAATTTATTTTATTCTTTCAACTGTATTTTTATTCCAAGAAGATGAATTTAATTGAATCTAAATGTACCTGACATGAATTCTTCATCTTTGATGTTACACACAATTTCACCAAGCTTCATAAAATTACTTGCATATCTTTGATAAATGCATCTCCCTACCGTTTCGCTAAGCACTTCCGAAGTTGGATATGTGGGAGTTTTCTTACGATGGATGACAGTGCACAAACTATCTGATCGCCCAACCTGTCCATCGGGTAACGCAACAATGAACGCACTCGCCATCCATCACCTTCCAGCGCCATGCGCCGGCCAAGGGAGCTGCTTTATTGAGGGGAAGACCACGGCCCACTGCACACGAGGCGAAGGGGAGGGGAGGCAGGGAGTGAACGATGGAGTTATGGACGGCGGCGGGATGGCACTGGAGGGGGAAATACGAAGAAGAGGTACTCACAAAGTAGTCACGTAACCACGTCTGATTTAGCTTGTAGAGGAAATGCTGATTTAGTTCATCAGTTAATAATACAACTGATGTTTAACATTACATAAACCAGAAAGCAAGACTTAGAACGTCATTTTGAAAAGGCCATCCTTGAAACTCAATACTAGCGGTTTCAGTTCTCAAACCTAAATAGTGTTTCGGAGACTTCGTGTGTAAAGTAAGTACTTGTAGATAGCTGTTAATGCTTTCAAGGAGTACTGTTGCCAAATTGACAACATGACTGTGTAGCAAAGAAATTTACAAACATACGTAATTCCAATCGGTTTAATTAAAAGACGACCTCGTTCAACAATAGAGACTATATATGAAGTGAACAGCTTATTGGGAAGGAATGCGTAACAAAGAATCATATGATACGTTATACAGCGAAATTAGGTTTTAGGTATAAAATTCAGTGGTTATACAGAGTAGTTAGGGAAAGACGACTCATCGGTTTATGTCTTTGGGGGATCGAAAAATTATCTAAGTAACTTTCTCTTTAATCTTTTGCAAAGAGGATGAATGCCTATGTGAAAGTGTACGGATAAAAGGGAGAAGTGAACGGGGATGGGGGTAATGCCCATTTTATAATGTACCTGCGGATTCGTAATGTACAGGAGAGATTTTGTGGTGGCGCATAGGAACTTATTTTGAAATATCCGCATTTTGTTGATGTTTGTTTTGGCTGCGGCAGCCTAGACTGTGAAGCATAGGAAAGTATGGGTCGTATCACTGCTTTATAGAGGTGAATAGCAACATGTAGTGGTAGACGGGATATTTTTTTAAGACTCGGATGTAATTGATGGACTCTACCAGTCGCTAGCGATATTAGGTGTTTTATATTTTGCCGCCTTCGAACAGGACTCCAAGACATTTGACAGTTTTGTTGGGGGGAGTTAGGTGATGTTCTGTGATTGGTATGTGAGATTTGGGGGAACGTCTGGTCTAAGAAAAGTAATTATTTTTACCTGATTTGAATTATTATTTATTTCAATGTGTAATTTTGGACCAGTTGGAGGAATAAAGAATTATATCATAAGCCAATAGAGCTATTGCAGTATTTTGGGTGATTGGTATATCCGAAATGAAGACATTAAGTAAAGTGGAGGAGGATTGGGGGGATTCATTGGGTAGTCCTGCTTTGTTAGTGAAAGGTGCGGAGAGAGCTCCAGGCAGACATAAAAAAAGTTCGGTTGGTAAGAAAAATTGAATGATGCGTGAAAGATATAATGGAGTACCTATACCGCGAAATTTGAAAATTAACCCTGTGCGCCAAACGGTATCGAAACCTTCGGCTACATCTAGAAAAACTGCTGCAGTATGCTCGTGATAGCGTAATCCTTCGATGATATCTTGAGGTACGCATATGATTTGATGAAACGTATGGGTTGGGTTGAAATCCGAACTGATGAGGTGACATGGCATTGACTGAGATGCGGTAAGAATTCAATCTGGAGAGAATAATTTTCCAAAAACCTTTCCTATTGCGGGTAGCAACTAATCGCGCGGTAGCTAGTTGGATAATTAGGAGCTTTCCCAGGCTTGAGAATGGGTATAATGTGGGCGTGTTTCCAAGTGCAAGTCAAGTTCTGATCGCTGCTGAGCACTCAGGAAGTGCAGTCTGCGAAGGAAGTCGGCCCCGCCCTGGCCTTAGTTCTCTTCGCTGCGTCATCGCTATAGAAGTGAGGTCTGCGAAGGGAAGGGCCGGGGGGGGGGGCAGGTGGGAGTCCGAGAGACGAAGGTAAACTCCCACGCGATGAACATCTCGGCATGCGCGCGCTCATCTCCCTCGAGGGCCACTCATTCAGCGCTGCCGCTGCCGCGCCCCATCAGCGAAGTCCACTCGCAAACTACGCCTCCGCGCGCGTTCAACATTAACGCTCACTTCGCCACTCCCCTCCTCCCCAGCCCCCGCGCCCACACACAGAGAGGCCAACAGCGAAAACCGAGCAACGAATGCCACATTCAACAACAACAACAACAACAACAACGACAACAATAATAATTATTATAATCGACCTTATAATGTTAGCAAAACAAGGTATAGTAACCTAAGGAATACATCTGACTTCACAGATGTGCAATGATATGAAATGCTCTAACATGAGTAAAAGACGGACGAATACACGTTAGTTACTGAAATTAATTTATCAGAGATTATGGAATTCTCTCTCTTTCGTTTCAGAATTAAGTTCGTGGAGCATTCGCAAATAATTCTGCTTTATAGATTTTCATTCGACTTTGCAGTCAAATACACGAAAGTCGTTTTATATCATGTTTCAAGAAACAAATATTTAATCAATTTAATTATCAGTGTAGATACACAATCAATAGTTACGATGCCTACGTAACAAAAGATCAAAGCATACAAGAGTATTTTATTAGAATGTTGGAGTAAAAATAATAATTTTAGAAACGAAAATGCGAGAGTTTTTCTGTAAAAACTATTCATCACACGAAAAGGGTAATAATTTCGAATCAACCGACGGTACAAGATTTGCTTAGGGGTAACTTGCCTAGAGACGTGGCTCAGATATTTCAGTATTTTTTTTAACTTGATGCTATTTGTTTATAAAAAATATTTAGATAATAATAAGTACATTTAAACAACTTTCTCTACGGCAAATTCAAAATGAACTGACGGAGACTCGAGTGCAGGAGAAGTTAAAATTGCTTTAAATATAACCAGTGGGATATTGTCACTGTGAATGTTTGTATTCCAACTCCACTCGCTCCAAGAGATGTGGAATAAGGTGCGATGTCAGCTGTGTGATCAAAGCGCTCAAGCTTAAATGGAACAGAGGAACGCCAAGAGTTTTTACCACGTATTTGTAACGTGGCAGTTTACACCTTTTTGAAACATTCCGATACATTTTTTATTAAACTAAAAACGCGTCTACCTGTTGTGAACCACATTTCCTGCGCCTCCGAACTCTGCGGCATTCAATGCCTCCTGGTTCACATTCTTCACTTTGATGGGGGAGAGGTGACGGCAACGTTCCCTCCTTCCTTGCGGACTGAGGAAGACCAAATTTCTGTTTTGTTATTTCGATAAAATAACCCAGAGCCCTACCTTGGCTCTTAGGAGCCAGAAGAAACAGGGATTGGGATAAATGTGTTGTTAGATGGGCGGATGCGAAAATGAATTATGTGGCGATCTTACCCCTCTAGCATCTTACTTCTCCGCAGTATCCAAAATACCGTTCAGTAACAATTCTTTTCTCACTGCAAGGGAGTCTGATGTCAAAATGAATATTAAAAAAACATGATGCACGAAACTGTGCTAATACAGCCATTCAACGAACTCAGTGTGAAAAAATGACTCCGCTTAGGCGGGATTCGAACCCCAACCCGTGCACTAACGCACATTTGCCGAAAGGCCCTGCGCTTCCTGTTCCGCGGCTTTGAAGTTTGAGAGAGCTCAAAACGACATGGGATGTGCGGCCTCGTGGAAGCAGACGAAGATTATATTTAACGATGGATTTTAGTCACAGTAAATTATTTATGTTGTTAAACATATTGTGTTTTAATCAGGATAAAAGGCACAATATCATCGCTCAAGTCAGAATTCCTTTATACACTTTGATAAGCGATTCAAATGTTTCGTGTGTGTTGTACCACGAAGAGCCTAGCAGTCGACTAATTTGTGATCGGAGTAATGGCATGTGCGTAGGCGTACGTCATTGGCAGGCTATGGAAACATAGCGCTAAGAATAAAAAATTATGAATCGAATATTCAGAATATTCTCTACGTCCCATTTATCATCTGCAATTACATTAAGAATGGGTTCCTCTCAATATTCGACGTTCTAGTGTACGCACGGCAACAAAACTGTATTAAAACCAGGACAATAGAGATGGATTGTGAAATGCTTTAATCAATTGTAAGTATAAAATAAACCCATTACACAACCTGAGGATGGCAAACAAATAGAGTTTATCGAATGGACCATGTTGAGGACGTTGCGGAGGCCGAGTGGCGGCGCTTTGTCTCGCGAGGGCGGAGAGGCACCTGCGCCACACGGCGTCTGGGCCTTTGTGCTGCGCTGCGCGATAGGCCTCTCGGCGCTCCATTAACTTGCTCCGCCCCCACCCCCCTCCTCACCCACCCACCACCCTCGCATCCAGTGCTCCTCCACTCCCCTGGCGTGCTACTCGTATGCTTCACCTAGAGCCCATTCGCTCTCTCCAGATTCCACCATTCCGCCATTTCCTTCCCCACTGCCCTTCGCCTCTAGCCTCCTGCGACTCCATTCTCAAGAGAACCCCGAGAAAAGCAGTCTCGAACAGCGTTTCTCCCTCCACCACAAAAGACACTTCCACCGACGAGGTTTCAAAGCGCGGTCTGCCTCCTATTCCCCGGTTCTCTATGTCTCTCTCTCTCTCTCTATCTATGTCTCTCTCTCTCTCTCTATCTATGTCTCTCTCTCATCTCTCTAATCCTAATGTCTTTCTCCTCTCTCCTCTATCTATAAATGTCTCTCTCTCTCTCCTCTCTATCTATTCTCTCTCTCCTCTCTCTCTCTATCTATGTCTCTCTTCCTCTCTATCTATGTCCTCTCTCTTCCTATCTCTATGTCTCTCTCTCTCTCTCTATCGTTGTCTCTCCCTCTCTCTCTATCTATGTTCTCTCTCTCTCTACTCTATGTCCTCTCTCTCTCTCTATCTAGTCTCTCTTCCTCTCTATCTAAATTCTCTCTCTCTCTATCTATTCTCTCTCTCTCTATCTTCTATGTCTCCTCTTTCTTCTCCTATCTATGTCTCTCTTTCTCTTCTCTCTATCTTGTCTCTCTTTCTCTCTCTCTCTATCTATGTCTCTCTCTCTCTCTATCTATTCTCTTCTCTCTATCTTATGTCTCTCTCTTCTATCTATGTCTCTCTCTTCTAAATCTTAATGTCTCTCTCTCTATCTATGTCCTCTCTCTCTAGTCTATGTCTCTCTCTCTACTATGTCTCTCTCTCTATCTATGTCTCTCCTCTCTCTATCTATCGTCTCTCTCTCTCTATCTATGTCCTCTCTCTCTACTCTATGTCTCTCTCTCTCTATCTATGTCTCTCTCTCTATCTATCTATGTCTCCTCTCTCTATCTATCTATGTCTCTCTCTATCTATCTAGGTCTTCTTCTCTATCTATGTCTTCTCTCTCTATCTATGTCTCTCTCTCTATCTATGTTCTCTCCTTCTATCTATGTCTATCTCTCTATCTATGTCTCTCCTCTCTCTATCTATGTCTCTCTCCCTATATGTCTCTCTCTCTATATGTCTCTCTCTCTCGTATGTCTCTCTCCTATATGTCTCTTCATCTCATATGTCTCTCTCTCTATATAGTCTCTCTCCTATATAATGTCTCTCTCTTCTATATAATGTCCTCTCATCTATATTATGTCTCTCTCTATATAGGTCTCTCTCTCTATATATGTCTCTCTCTCTCTATATGTTCTCTCCTATATGTCTCTCTCTCTATGTCTCTCTCTATGGTCTCCTCTATGGCTCTATGTCTCTCTATGTCTCTCTCTCTTCTCTTCTATGTCTCTCTCTGTCTTTCTAATGTCTCCTCTCCTCTCGGAGCCCTACTCCTCATGCCTTGCAGTCCACGAACCCTGCCCGCTCCTCGCCCATAGTGAATGTTGTCTGATAGCCTCTCATCCGTCGTTGCCCTTCCGCCCGCACACATCACAAGCCTCAATTGACCGACTCGTCCGTCCACTCCTCTCTCCGCCCGCTCTTCCCCACCCACATCCCGCCCCTCACTGCCCGCCCTGCCCTGCTCCGTTTCGTGGTAAGCGCGGCGGCCGCGTTTTTGTTGGTGGGGAGGGCGGATGCCAGGTGATATCAGCGCCAACAGAAATAGCGCGCGGGCCGACTTTCGGAGGGTGGGGAAGGGAGTTGCGAGCGGTCAGCGAGGGCCTCTGGGAAGCAGTTCGTGCACTCTGACCGGGAACTTACAGAAAGAGAGTTGCCACGATTACATCAACTCTTCTGAGTCAGAGAGGCTCTTCCTCCACTAGCAGTCATTAAATGTGTGTTTTGTAACAGATTGTAAAAATCGTTTAAAAAATTCATGTATAAGAGCGATTCTGAAAATTCATGAAAATAATGTTATATTTTCAAATAAACACAATTGCAGTTAAGTTCTGTATTTATTGAACTTAAACGAAAATTCTAACAAACCGAATCTCGTATTTATGCATTGGACTAGTTGCAAATGCTAAAGTTAGAATGGCTAGCGATTTATTTCCAACGTTGATGTAAGGAAAATGAAACAAGATTCCAAGGCGTTTTTTTTTTTTTTTTCATTTATTTCTTTCTTGTTCGGCAGTGGCCTTTCAAAGGGCTTGGATACAATAAGATTTTCCATTGTTGGAATAGCATCCTTGAGCTTTGAACATCACTGCTCCGTTTTTTAAGGTGTTGGATTGGGATTGGGAAAGATTTAATGTTTATTTAAAATTTACATGCTTTAATGTAGGTTGGATGTTTGAATTGGTTATATCATGTGCTTAACGGGGGGCGAAATTTATCTTTTGGGAATTTTTGGGATTTGATCGGCAGGGGGTGCACAGCATTTCGTCCTAGGTTAACGGGTATTTGTTAAGTGAGAAAATTTGAGTGAAGTATAAGCATTTCGAAATGTAGAGATGTGATCTTTTTGATTAGATCCATACGTAGCTCCCAATGTATCTGGGAATTGGGTATAAACAGGGTGCTTGTATGATTTTCCTAAGGCACTTTTGGGGTTTTGTCCCGCTGAAGTTTCTCTATTGATGAGGGTGCTGATTCCCCAGAACAGGGCAAGCGTTGTTAGGGTGGGTAAAATGATGATTTAAATATCATGGGAGCTTGGCATTTCGATTTTTAATGAGGATTTTCTATTTAATTATGGATATAGTTTGACATTTTCCCATAGCTTTATTTACTAATTGCAAGGATATAGCGGTTTTCCATGTTAATCTTTTATCAAGTTTGACACCAAGATATTTTATTGGGCCTATATTCATTGAAATCGGGCTGCAATTGATTTTTAAGGTAGGGGGCGTTCTTGGTCAAGCGAAGTGTGAATATTTCGCTTGGCATTTTTTCTGATTAATTTTTATTCTCCACTGATTGTTCACGAATTATTCGTTCTTCCAGATTATTCTGTAATCCGATTTTTTGGGCTATGAAAATATTTCATGAGCAGTGAATATGCTGTGGTCCATCAGCGAAAAGAGCTATTTGGTGTCTGCCATTCGTGGAATATCTGAAGTGGTAAAACATTGAATAATGTCGGAGAGAGTACAGAGCCTTGAGGTAAACCGGCAGATATGTTTCGAGGGTGATAATGTTTCGTTGACTTTGTACCATGAAATTTCTGTTAGTCAGAAAGCTATGGATTATTTTTTGGATTAACAGGGACTCCCAAAATTACGTTAATTTATAATTAGCCCTGTATGCCAGATTCTGTCATACGTCTGAGCAATGTCTAAGAAAACTGCTACAGTAATGTTTCTTTGATGAAAAGCCTCTCTGCAATATTTTCCGTTAGTCTCCTAGTAATTGGTGCGTACATAGAATGGGTTAGGTCTAAAGGCCGAATGTTCATCGGGAATTGTTTTATTTCAGTGAAGGTTATTTTTAGTCTACTGAGGTATCATCTTTGCAAAAATTTTTGATATGGGGGAGCAAGCTGATTGGTCTATAGTTTTTCTCTTCTGCTTAGGTCTTTTCCCGGTTTTGTGCAAGGTAGGCTGATTGGCGGTTTTCCATGCAATTTGGGAAGTGGATTTAGGCGTAAGATTGCATTAAATATTTGCGTGGAGAAGCGGCAAGTGGTTTTTGTTTCGTTCCTTTAATCATTTTGTTATTTATTTCATCAATCCCTGGGGATTTTCTTGTTTTAAACGGCTTGATAACTTTTGAGAACTTCTGATGGGAGAGATCTAAACTTTAATTTTCGTTGTTTACGAACTGGGGCTCATTTAACAAAATCCTCGATGTTTTTTATTGTGAGGTTGGCATTGTTATTGGATGAGGTCGGAAGACTTTCCTCTAAGTTGGTCAGCCTAAAATTTCAGTTTTTTCTTCATCTGAATAGGCTTTTTGAATTATGGTTTTTAGAGGGGGTATTTCAGTTTTTTTCTCGCCGTGATACGTCTAAAAACTGTTGACCAGAGATGAAGCTGAATTTGCGTCCTATTTGCTTTAATGATTGCTGAAATTTGGAATACCTGAATTTGTCTAGCTGCAAATTTTAACTATTTCGGTGATAATTTATTTCGTTTAGAATCTGATATCGTGTCTACGTGTTTCTTGCCAATATCTTCTTTAATATTTCGCTTGGATTTAATTAACATTTTAATAATCGTATTGGAATGGACCTTATTATGACAAGCACGCTTTCTGCATTTTACAGTCGAAGCTTGTTTTAATGATTCTTTAATTTGCTGTATTAAAAGTTTTCGATTTTCGATTTCTAGATCTGAAAAGATTTAATACTTCTGGGGTATAAATAGTTTCTTGCATTAAGGTATGAGGAATTTGGGCCAGCTTACAATTGCCTGTAACAGTCGTTTTTGATTTTTGTTCTTCTACTGGTTTGAAAAATAGTTATTAGTAGCTGGGTGTGATGCTGACTGAAGGTCGATTCTAATAACGTTTTGGAATTATGGGGAAATCTATGCTTTTGTTAGAAGTATATCTAAAATATCTGGACCACTATATTTGAGTTTGTATGGAAAATGGTATCGCCGTCTGGGAGCTAGTATACTGATTTTATTATTTAGCAGCCAAATTAAAGCCTTTGTCCCTGGGCGTAGTGGTTCGACAACCCAAGCTGTATGTTTTACTATTTAGGGTCTCCCATCAATATTAGTCGGGGAAATCTTTTAAAAAATTTCTTGTAAAAACGTAACATGGAAAGTTTTATTTGGTGGTTGTATGCAGCCTATTATTATTATTTCGGTATTATTTACACAATATTTTTATTCCGCGACTGAATTTCTAAGTTTGGGCAGATGTTGTATGAACCGTAGTCCGTGCTTAAATGAGTTGATATCAGAATTTGCTACTCCACCTGACACGCAGTTTGTGATATTCTGTCTTTCTAATACATTTTTGTTAGCGGGAATATTAAGTCTTTCCTCCCGGCGAGAGTGTGGGTTTCCGTTAATAGCTGCTATTTTAAAGTTTGATTACTCTTTTATGAAATATATTGAATTCCATTTTCCTGACGCTGTAATGCCATTTGCATTCCAGTTAATAAGTTTTTAATTCTCGCGGCAGTTACTTCCATGGTTTAGGTTTTTCTCAAGACGTTATGAATTATAGTTTGAATTTGGGGGGGAATAATAGTATTTAGTACTTGAGTTTAATATTAGAGATTAGTTTGATAAGTCTTTTGAGGTTGAAATTGTAATCGCGGGGCTGCTAGAGGTTGTTTCGGGAGTGAAGGAAAATGAGGTGAGGTTTCTTGGGGCGGGTGGTTCGTTATCTGTTCTTTGCGCAACTGGAGCAGTATTGCCCTCCTTTGAGTTTTAGAGATAAATTTTAAATTTTGAGATAATTCTACAAGCCTTTTTGTATTCTGAGGCAACCTTTATAATTAGAAGTATGGAATTTTGGAATTGCACGTTTTACGCCATTCTGGAGCTGTGTTTTAAGATTTCCTACAACTCTGAAATAATGGTGATTTTCCGGTGCATTTTCACACATCTGGGATTTAGCCCACAATTAAGCCTGTGAATCATGCCCAAACCTTTGACATCGTTGCATTGAATTACATTTGAAGCAATACGTTTTTGAACTTTTACTACACTGTAAATAATCCTAACTAGGTTGAATATTCTTCTGCCTTGGTAATTGTCCTCCAAATCTATTGCACAAACCGGGATTGGGTTCTCTATCTTTATATAAAGTCTACATACCTTTTAGGATTGGATAGTTTAGTTTCTTTTAGTTCTTTAAGAATTTCATTTTCAGAATAATTTGTGGGCAGGTCTTTTTATCAACTACGTGGCAAATTATTTTTTGACAGGGTTCTCTTAAATGAGTGGAAATTGGAATATTTTTGTTTTCACAAAACTTTACGGTATTTCCCTGAAATCTTCAATAGTTGTAAACATCACCTTTACTTTGTAGCCTCTTTCTGGTTTGGTTGTGAAAGTCTGCTGCAGGTGTTTTTATGGATGTATCTATCACTTGTGAATAATTTTGTTCATGAGATAAAATTGGAGGGATTTTATGTTTGATATGTTTCATTTTCCTTCCCCGTTGTCTTGGGAGGTCCGCTTAACGGATCGAAGCGTGGACGACACCTCGACGCCATACAGTACTTCACTTCACTCGAGCAATTTCTTTCGTCTTGAGTTTTTTTCACTAGTTATTACGCTTAATGGTTTCCAACCATTTTCACTTCTTTCTTACGTGAGAATGTTGTTGCTGCACCTCATAACCTGGTTTGTTTGTTGTTGATGTTTGCGAAGTTAAATATTTCCGGCTCTTTGCCTTCGTCGTGTGATTGAGGAGCAGCAGGCTGGTAGATTTTCGGGAGTTCCGGAGGAAGTGGGGTTTGGAGTAAGAATATGTGGTTAGCCAAGTGTTGGTATGGAATACCTGTTTTGAAGGAAGTAAATAATATTGTGTAGATTCTTCATATGTTAGTTTTTTATTTTCCCTGTGGTAGTGAAGAAACCTTCTTGTGTTCGATACTGCCACCGCCGTTGGACTTTTCATGTAATCACTTCCATTGACTGGAAGCAATTAACCCTGAGGTTTCAAGTAGCCCCCCGGGAGGGGCACTATTTCACACTTCATTTTGTCAAATAAGTCGTTGCACTAGATAAGCAATTACTAATCTAAGTTCTGACATTCACTGAGCACGACGCCCACACAGGATTAGACACTGGCAACTGACACAAACACTAACCACTCGAGTAGATCTACCGCATGCGGCAGTCAGCGGCCGTGTAGCCGCGCCCGGCGACCAGGCTGTTGACCGTCCGCTGGGGTGTGGCGTTGATAACTCCGACCGACTGCTAGCGATAACGAGCGGAGCACGAAAGAGAACCTTCTCCTACCGAAGCTCGGAATGGAATGATTCCAAGCGTGAGTGTGTCAAAAATGCACTAGTGTGTCAAATGAAGTCAGACTGCTGACCTGACGAAAAGTATTCGCTCACAGACTGACGTTGACATTCTACTCTTGATAGGCCGAAAAATGTTTGGAAATCTTGTTGAATTATTTGGAACACTATCAGTGGTAAATGCATTATTTTCCCTTATGTGTAAATTGCATTTTTTATTAGACATATTTAAATTTCATCTGGTTGTTTGATGATACCTATTTGATATTAGAATTTCGAAGAGCAATCAAGATACGTTGAATCAAGTATTGATGTATTTCTGTTTGACATGGTATTGGACAATATAATATAACGGGCATGACATATGGAATGATCCCCGTAAAGTGAATGATTTCGGTGTAATAATTTTAAGAAGTAACTGAAGTTCACTGGCACAGGAGTATATTGCATTCGTTAGTTATGTTAATGATAGTCCCGCTACAATTTGTTGTCGTTCTGGACAAAGTGTATCAACAAGACGATTTCTTCACCAACATTTAAACGCAGACTATTGAAAAGGTGCTGCTGAAGCGCCCAAGAGAGTTTGCTCTCGATGGGAGCCCAGTCTCCCCGTCGCGAGGCGTCGAAAGACAGCAGACGAGCGGTGGGCGAGGTGTCGCATCCCGCGGTGCTAAGCATTGACGGCGGCGGCCCTCAGCGCACTGCGGCCGCAAAAACATAGCCATTGGCGGAGCACAAACGAACCCCATTCACAAACGCAATGGGCGAAAATAACCATTCGGATTTATGTTAAACCGTCATTGTATAACGTTACCATTAATGACGGTTCCTTTCAATAAATAATATCACGCGATAAATCCGATGGGAATTGGTTTGTTTTTGAGATGAACTCAAACTGTAAAGCGTTCAGGGAGATACAGAGGTCCTTTCATAAACACACAATTTTAAATGTTATATAACTATTATTTTTAGTTTATTTTCCGTCAAAAGCAAAATTATCTGAAATGTCATAGATAGTCTGCAATTCTAGAAGAGAGCTTCAGAATATTTTTAGAATTTGGTCATTTTAGGTGTCCTCTATATTTTGTAAATGCCAAGTCAACAATGAAAAAAAAAAAAAAAAAAAATGTTTCCGAAACCACTCAGTTTGGGAACAGACAATTTTTAAACTTCTACAAGGTTTCCTTCACGTAGATCATCATTCTGTCGAGTGTAGACAAGATTGTGACTTCTAGAAACTATCAGTTGCTAAATTAAGTAGCGCAATACAATAACTAAAGAGAGTTCAAGCAAGAAGTTAAAAGTAGATATAAATATTGCACACTTGTGTAACTTGTATACAGTCTGCCCAATAATGTATCCAATCGATCCTATTAAATGTTTTTACATATTAATAAAAATGTGAAATACGCAAACTTGAAAAGAAAACCTTAAAGGAATTATTTCAAGTCTTAAATAAACAAAAAATAAGTAAAAAATGCAATCTAATATATAAAACTCAATGTTTCTTTATATTTTAGGAACCGCCAAACCGTTTATCAGACTGCAATAAATTTTTCTCAACTTATTACTTGTACTTGCACAAAGCATATAGGTATAAAACAGTAGGAATGTACGTATGTCTGCTGCACATAGATGCGTGATGATGATTATATGCGTTTAAGCTTGTTCAAGAGCTCTTGAACAGAAGTTCTACACAATTCGCCGCATTGTTAAATATTAAGCTCATTTTCGCAAAATATTCAGCCCCTACGACTGTGAAATATTTGTCGGAATTATTACTTGAACGTTAACTTGGACAAATAAATGAAATTTCTCCAAGTCAGTGACGTGGCGAATGCATGAACGAAGTCGAGGGAGGACGTTTAAATGATAGAATACTTGACAACCCTATCCAAACCAAGACAGAACAAACACATGCTCGCAAGAAAATCTTTCATATATTAACTTTTTGCATAGTGTAGCGTAAAACGTGATTAACAATCACGTAACCAGTAGTGTGACGTGTAATACATTGCAATAGCGAAGCATTGCCGGATCGACTAGTAAATGAAAAAAAGGACCTGTGGCGTTGACACAAATATTACCACCCTGAAAAAAGCTAATTTTATTGTGAAGGCAAATTAAAAGTTAAATTTAAAAAGGAACTACTTACACCTTATTCTGCTGACAAAATATGCTTCACACAAGATGACTCTTAAGAACTTGCAATTCACTTGAAATTTAAGATAACTTCATGCAACTCAAAACGCCTATAATGGGTACATTTCCTTTCCCGCCAGGTTACGTTGTTCAATAACGCTTATTCTTTTGCATCAATACGTATAAATACGTACTTATGATTAGTATGCTCGAGATGTTTTAAGTCTTCCTCTGGGGAGAATACAAGAGAGCTGGGGTGGGGCGTTCTCGGGCGTCCGAATGCATACATAACGGAGCGAGGCGGTCGCAGCGGCCGGAGAGGGTGAGTAGCAACGGCGGGGGCAAGGGCAGGTGCCCGGCAGGGCTGCAAGAGCCGAGGGCCAAGGGGCTGGTCAGGGGATGAGGCAGGCGCTGGCGGTGGCGGTCGTGGGCCCAAGAGCGATGTGCGAGGTCGCCTTAGGCGCGCGGGTTAGGCGGGGCGCACAAGCAGGAATTAGCGCTCGGGGAGAGGAGGGGAGGGGTGGGGAGGGCCTGGCCTATCAATTGCCCCCCCCCCTCCCCCTTCGTCAGAGCTTATGGCGCTGCGGTACGCAGAGGACCTCCGAGGTCGTTACTCTCCGTGGGCAGCCTCCGCCCCGAAAGGCGAATGTCGCTCTCCACGGCAGAGCTCCTAATACACCCCAGGAACTAAAAACTCACGTTCACTTGTCAATTCACTTTGCACTAAAGAAAAATAGATTAAGAGAGACTTTAAAAATTGCTACTGTTAGTACTCTGTCATTTTTTGCATGTATCAGTGGCGTAGTAGAATGTCTTTGAATCGGAATATATTTTTTCTTTCTTCTAGACGTAAAAAACATCATTTTCTTTTCTTTACATGTACTGTATTTAAAAATTCTCATTTCATTACTCTAAGGTCTTCAAATATCATCCATGATCTTTCTCTCAGCACATGAATGATATTTAAATGCATCCCTGGTATTAGAAAACAAACTGTAAAGAAAAATACCATTGGAAGTTACACTGTACAAGAGAGCACTAGAGAAAACCGAAAATAATACTATCATATTCCGCCAAACATACAAAACTAGTGGCAGCAGCAGCAAAATTCTGCTAAGTAAGCAAAAATATACAAAATTGTTTTCAAAAAGAAGCACGCACATTACATAGGAACATCAAATAAATCACACCCGTATACCCCTGCAAGAAATTAAAGATAACAAAAACAATCATCACGAATACTGGAATAATAATATAAATAAAATACAGCTTTTCTTGACAAGCCAAGAATATATCAAGGTACTTTACTCCTAGAACAACAAATAAATAACAAATATTTAATGGCCGGCTATTCTTCCTTGGAACCTTGCTGTCGAATTACTTTATTTGTGTCGTAACCAGTGCACTGAGACTAAGAATTCAGGCTATCTATAGTACGACAATAGGCGGCATAGTACAATAATTTGATGTTTTTTCGAACAACAAACATCGCACACATGTGCATTCTAGAGCCAAAAACAAAACAGTTTCTTTTTTATCGAGTTCTCGTGTATGCAACAAAATCATAGACACTTTACACATGGTCCGAGACTGCAAGCTTTCTTTCCATTCTGTTCGCATTCGAAATTAGTAATACAGTCGTGGGAACTAGCAAGTCCTGAATTATAAAGATGTTACTCCAGACTCTGATATTTATATTAAGAGCAAATGATATCGTTTCCTAAGCGTTTTCGTTCATTTGAAATCACGTTAACTTAGAAAACCTTTTTACCATTCTATTTTCATAGTAACAGTGATGAGCTGAAGCTAACATGAATTAGCTTCTCACACGACATCGTACTGGGATAGGGGAAAGGGTACATCGTATTTTCATGGATACGGGAAAAAAAATTAAGGTATGTTACAATGATCGCTGTCCAAAATGCTCGTAATGTGTTACCATCCAGCTACCTTACTAAAGTTAAGCCTAATTGTTGTAACTTCATATCAAATAAATCATATGAATCCTCAATGATCATGATTCGAAATCCCACTTACCCTAGTGTTTGCTTTAACATAAAATGTATCCATCCTACAACACGTTGTCTTCACTATTTTAATTTTCAATACTGAATCATTCTAACTAGAGACACGTGAAATACTAAACTTAAATATCCTCTTAGTGGCTTACATTGATATTCCGAAAAATATTGAATACCAAGTCCGCAAATTCACACAGGCACATTGAACAACACGTCTAGTTTCGGGCACAGGGGCGGGGGGCGGGAGAGTAAAATTAGCAAACTCCGTAACGAGCGACCGCGGATCGTCACTAACCCGACCAGAACGCTCGGTTTTTCACTCGTGGGGCCGCCGGAGGGAGGACAGGTAACATCAGTCTACTGGCATTCAACATACTGCCAACTAACGCGCTAGAACGTTGCTTTAGAAAATACGAAACACGTCAGGAGTTACTCGTATTGGTGCATTCAAACCACAACGACACGTGGACACGGGCAGGGATGAAATACTCGGACGAGAGGGCTCGCCGGCTGCGAGAGAGCATAAGTGCGCAAGTGAAAGAGACGTCGCGCTACTCGCCAATAGACCAATGCCTGAGCAATGTTAGCTTGCTGACGCCTAGGTCTCTGATAGGAAGGGGCCGTGGCGAAAAGGCTAATGCATTTGTCTTCCACCATGGGGCGAGAGTTCGATCTCCGGTTAATCCACGAGGAATTTGTGGTGGGCGAGCGAGATTTCCTAGAGTATCCTTGGATTTCCTCTAACTCCTCTGTCTTTCATTCCACCACTTCTTTATCGCCACTCATAATCATTACCGGTATCATTTACTCCTTAAGTCATGGCTCCTTTGCATGAATAAACTGAGCAGTTGAACATCCCATAAACAAACAAATAATTTTCTTGCACAATGCGTTCCTCACGCGATTTCGACGTCACAAACGGGTTATAGTAAGATTACAGTAAAACCCTGGTAATCCAACTTACTTAGAGTGTGGTCTATTTGGATTCGGTAACGTTCATATTACCCGAAAGTGTACCGCACATATACGAGCACATCAATAGGATTACCAGGCAATACAACGAAGCGTGCGACGTGAGAATTATTACTGATTTTTCAAGTTCATCTAAGCAAAAATTACTGAAATATAAACACGTATTATTCACCTCAGTTACCAGTGCAATACAGGTTTCATTTCGACAACTTGTGTTTCAATAATTAGTTGTTCAGTTCTTCAGTAATTATAAAATCCTTTATTTACACTACAAATAAGCATTTTGTTTATTTTTCCTCCATCCCGACGTTCGTTCGAATTATCAAAATTTTGGAATAGCGGTGTTTGTATTAGCGAGTTTCTACTTTAACTGTATTTAAAATACTGAAAAATATACGTATATTTTTCATGCTTTTATTTACCTTGCAATACGCTGTTGGTGGTTAAATATTGTAACATCAGTTGCCAGCGTAAAATCAAAACCTCTGGTAAAGTAAATCTCTGGCTCCTTATCACGATAGTATATCAATTTGTCTTTCGGGTTTTATTACCCAAGAGCGGCATTATTTACTTTTTTAAATGTTGCCAACCCCACTTGCAGGTAACATTATTGATAACTAACAGAAGTACTCCGCGATACCCCAAGGGTGATTTGTTTATCAGAATCGCCTAATAGTCGAGGAAACGAATGGATTCCATCCAAATCCAATCTAAAGTGTACTCCCATCCTCGCCTGCCCTCTCCGCCCAGCCCTGCCATGTTCGCTGTGAATGTCGTAGGAACCGCCATCGTCACATCGGGCAGCTGTAAGCAGATGCAATATTGCATCCTCCCGTCAAACGTACATCAACAATTTTTACTTGCAATCCCTCACAGAGAAATGTCGCTAATGAATTCATTGAAAATGTATTAGTTAGGAAATTGTCTAAGATTTAAGAAGATATCGATGTTCTGTAATGAATTCCACACCCCTTTTCGAAGTATTCGCAGAAGACAGAGTGCACACAAATTGTGCTCTAAGGGGTAGAAAATTGAGAGGTGTAATTCTTACGAAAACTCAAGCAATCAGTAACTTATCTTTTGTTTTGAAGGTCACTAGTGCAACATATCTGTAAGATTCCAAAGAACCGTGTGATGTACTACAATCATCTCAATAACAAGTCAACTAAATGATGTGCAAGAAAATATTCTACCTTTCAGTGAAAACCTCATCAAAATCAGTTTAGACGTTTCTTCTTCTCCCACCCCCACCTCTTTCCATCTCGTGACCTGGAAGTGCTACTCTCTTTAAATCAGAGTATAGAATGTTAACAACTTGTTACAACTCCATTCATGATGCAAACTTTCATGCATTTCAAAGTATAAAAAAACGTTTCTAATATATATTGGAAGAATAAATAATATATACACTTGGACCCAAAACGATGAAAAACCTCATTAATGTAGGTTTACAATTAAAAAAAATAAACTTTCCATAATATATCACTGAAAACCAAAAGCACACAAGAAAAATAGGCGATAAACATCACACAATTCACTATATGAATAACAATGATGTGAGTAATAGGACGTGCAAGAAAAATGTGAACATTTCTCGATATAATTCAATCTCAAATGAAGTAAATTTTAATTATTTAAGTAGTGAATTCAACAATAGTTATACAAAATAACATTTTTCTAGGAGAAGTTAGCGTTTTCTCTATTAAACAACCGCGTGCAAAGATCCAGTGAAAAAATTCAATTGATACTAATTTCAAATTGTATTTTCAAAAGGTTCCCTCCAGCCCTTACGGCATTCTGTTTATTCTTCTCTCATGTAATATGACTTTCCAACGAGCAATGAAATTAGTCACTTCATAAAAAGATTCTGCAACACATTTACATTTGCGGGAAGTAAATATGTTCATGCATTATTTGCTGTGAGAAAATGTAACCGAAAATCGCAATACTGAAAAAAGTGATGTTTGAAAAAAATGTTATTGTTCTTTTCTTGACGTATTACATATGAGCGAATTCAAACATACCTGATGACATGACACATGTGAAATGTAAATTTTGACCATAGTTTGTGAACAATCAGCATAATTTAATCTGTACCATGCATAAATAACCTAATGTTTTCCATAAATTCAGATCTACTTAAAACTAGGAAACGTGTCACGAATGAGTTCACTATCATCTCTCTATTCCCTTTGTTTTCGATCTTCTATCCGCAAGGCAAACTTTTGAAATACAATGGAGCTACATCAATAAACAATTAACCCAAGGATATTTTTTGCCCGTCTGCTTAATATCAATGTGTTTAAAACGTGATTAAATGCAATTTTGTTTTATATACCTAATTATTCTATAATCACAAATATACCGAAGATTAAAAAAATCAAATTCACAATTTAAAAGAATAACGAGACTCCCCGATCATAACAGCAGAACAGCAGCACAGGACAGATGCGCAAGCAGTAGCAATATGTTCATACCTGGAATAGCAAGAAGAAATTAAGATACGATTCGGCAATCGATAAATTCTACAAAATATAAATGACAGCAGTAATAGATGGAAAAACATTTTAAAAGTTGTATTTACAATATATTAAACTAATTATTTTTTAACTTATTCTTACATTATTACTAGTTTAAAGTTTGCATTTCTACTTTACTTGTTTATTTATTACTTGATTTCTCTTTGAAATTTTGTTAAAAAAATAAATTATCAGTCGTGCAACATGCAACCTCACAATGAACATACCTGTATCACGGGGCGGCAAATGCTCTTTTAACACATTACCTTCTCACGTCTTCGTGCATAATAAAATCTAAAACTTAACATCATCAATGGCGCACAAATTTACTTCCTTCGCTCGTCCTCTCTCTTAAGGACTTGTAATTACCGGAATTCTTCCCAACTCTCCGTTCAAGAGAAGAGGCCGTTCCCCAACATGGCGGCTGTGAGTTTGAAGCACGTTGAAATCACAATTCAATTTTATTTCACACTGAATAAAGATAGAACCTAACGAACGTCGCTTTAATAATTATCCTTTCAATCACACAATAAAAATGTTATAGCGATATAAAACGGCACCTAGACTGAAAATAAATGAATATTTTATACCACACGTAATTTCTACCTCCGCGCACATGGGAAGTTGTTCCAAATGTAACGGCGCGCTAGGAATTCAAAGGGGAACTTGCGCCCATCACAGATCACTTTGTTTGCTCATGTGCAGAACAGCGATTCAGATAGGTTCCAAGAGCCGCCCCCCCCCATCCCCCTTCTCCTCCCTCCGGCATCGGTTTCGGTCGCCTTCGGCAGACGGCCACCTGTTCAAGGTCACCTGCAGGCTGCAACGGGAGACGAGTGAAACAAAACACGGATCAATCTTAAGATTGTATCTACAAAACAATTCGTTCAGTATTATTTCGCCAGCAAGAAGACATTGGCTTCATGCCTCTACAGACGTGTAATTTGACAGTGCATATTGAATTGTGATTATCATTGACTATTCCACTTGTAAAATTAAAATTTATAGTGTTTAACTGTACATACAATATGCCCCAATTAGGGCTGTGTATCTAAAAATTCTTGCATTGTAAGATAGAGAGAGGACTAGTATACTAAGATAAATAAAATATTTTCTTAGTTTCAAGTATCAAGAGAAGCGTCTGTTTGATTTTTACCTATTATATACAGTCAGAAAATAAAAAGAGTTCAGCTTCAGTAAACGAAATGATTAATTAACAATACCACTGTAACAATGAAGTATTTATTTTCATAATATTTCCCTGCGTGGTTTATCGGAGTGGAATGAGCACTATGACAGCATTTGACTCAATGGAGGGTCTGTTCACGAGAGATGAAATGAACTCGAGCTGTCAATGAAAACGGAGACAGCTGACTGTCGGGAACATTAGAGCATCGATCTGGTCCATCACGAACGGCCAGCGCGGCGACCGCAACATCGAAGCCACTGCGCGCTTCCGGATGGGCCCAGCGGTGGCTCTGACGTCGAATTTCGTAAAATCTCCGAGGCGAATAATCCACATCTGCGCGGACAGATTCGTTATTCATACTCCATATCTTATGGACACAGGCCAAAAACGTATTGTCAGAGGCATTTTGTCACTATGTGGAGAAGAGCTACTACTCCATATCAATGTTAAATACATGACCAAATCAAGTAAATTCAATTAGTTTACAAGAGAAATATTAATTAAATTCGTTTACGATATAAAGAATCCAGAAAAGAATAACTAATGGCGGTATCAAATGGGAAGGAACGATAGGCGAGACAAAAAAGATAGTAAAGAGACACGAGCTAGAATGAGAGATAGAATTGCGTCGAAAATATAAACAGAAGAAATATTAATTTGTTAATTTAACCGAAATGCACCAAGTTAATGACAGTTTGAAAGTAATTGTAGTGAAAAGGGAATGTCCTTTGGGAAACTTCATGTAAAAAGAAATTTAAAATCTAAAACTTCGGAAAATTTGAGTAACGCGACGAACAGAAGCCGACCGCCTGAGCAGCGGAGAAACAAATGGTGGAAAAGGGATAATTCGCCGACCAAAAATAAATAAATAAATAAATAAAAATAAAAAATAAAACAAAATCAAAAGAGAAGGGTAAAATTACAAAAAGAAACCATATAACTGTACAAGTCCGTAGATTAATTAATGGCTGCAATAGTAAATTAGAATCAGATAAATAATGGTCATTCTTTCATTAGTTCACAAGTAGATAAAAGTTACACAGTTGCAAAGGTAGGAATAAGCATGTCTCTTGTAAATTTGAGGTTGAAGCAAAGGAATCCCAAGATGATTTCTTTTTCCTTTCGTTTTTTCTTTTTAGCCTGAGGATGAGGAAAATATGTCCCCGAAACTGTTGCGCAATCGAGTAATTGTAACCTAGAGATGTAATAAAACTAAATTGAGAAGAGTCGTGTCTGTCTATAAATCATCTTGAGACTCCTTTCCTTGAACCTCAAAACTTACACTGATTTCCGCACTAAAGGAAGGAATGTCTCAATGTTGGTGCTAATTAGGCGGGACTCGAGGTAAATTTTTTAAGCAATGATCTCAATATGAGGCATACACATGTGTAATCCATCTGTTACCATCCATTCTAGAGATACGCGAGCTCTTCCGGAACTCCTCCTCTACAGCATGCGTGGTCACAAAAGGGAACAATCTCAAATGTATGTGGCAGTAAATCCAAGGAATACGGACACAAATAATATCGTAAGTTAAAATGAAAATGTCTCTTTCATTTTCTGTGAAATCTATTCAGAATTAGGGTTTTGGCTCCCGCACAGTGCACACCACACACTACGCCAACAATATTGTGATGCAAAGACCAGCGGTGACGTTCCGGAATACGGTCCAGTAAAGAGCTTTTTTACTATTACAACAATGGTTTACAATTACAGAATACTTGCATGGGACCAACTCTTAGAAAAAAAATTTAAAAAACTAACAGGTCACTCATTTGCGGCGACCGAATCACACGTCGTGTCCCGACTCCCGACACGCCACACGATGGAAACGTTGCCGTGTTGGTCGGCCCACACGTTTGAAAAAAAATTCTCATAGAGAAATAGTTAATACGATAACAAAATGTTTTTGGAATTTTATAACAAAACACTTCCAAACTCTGGTAACATAAACGATTTCCGTTAAAAATGAGTAATAGATTTAATTTAATATGAGTAGTACTGGTGGCATACGAACTAACCCTGCCTCAATTCTCACTCAACAAGAAACAAGCGAGCACTGAGAAAAGTTCCCGGATTATACTTGTGTAAGCTTGAGGTTTGCGTAGGGAGAGTGCAATTTGCGTATTCTCAGGCTGCGCGGGCAACGTTTAAAGGAAAAGCAAGTCGACGAGTCGTGCAAACAACAGCTGGCGCTTTCCGATTCACCACCAGGCTTCGCTTTTCGCACTTTTAAGTGTGTCCGTAAAGCAACCTTCTATGCAATGCGTCGTATCCCACGTATTAATATTGCAAAATATAACATAAAGTAAGAATGCACTATTAATCTAGCTATGCAATGTAATGTCCTCTTTGCTGCCGTTGCTCCCGGCAGATTCGTTTGTTAAGAGGCAAAACCTGAACTCGAAGCCGTTAGATGATTGGCGCGGCGAATACGAGAATGAGAATAAGGATGAGGATGAGGATGAAGACAAGGATAAGGATCGGTGGGTGAGGCAACTCACACTGGGGAGATCAATTGGGAATGGTAACGATACAACACGCGGCGCTTGTGGAGCAACATTCATTCGCCCCAACTCCACAGTTTCCTTCATTTTAGTTCACTTTAATTCACACTCACACAATATATGCCAAAACAAGGATTCCAAGATTATTCACTAACAGTTGAAATGTAGGTATCATTTTAGATATGATATATTCTGTGTCATGACCACATCAGAAAGGAATTGTATTTTGAAGTGAAGTAAGCGCAAGCAACGTTGTTGCTCCTCATTTATAATATTTTTGATACTTTAATACACTTCTTAAGGGTCAGATAATTAGCAATTAGAAAATTTATCTGTCCACTTGTTTTGCAGATATTCCAGTTATCGTTATTAAAATAACGGGTTGCAATCAATATTGTGTGTGTATGTGGTATTTATAGCGGTAGTACCGAATAATTTTTATTTTGGGGTTAATCCCCTATTCGATTTCCTTAACAACCAATTCCTAGTTTTATGGTAAACTAGATAATATTTCTGATGGTTTTTATGGAAACAAGACCTAAGTGAAGTATCTTTATTGGAAAAAATTTTGTTCATCACCAAGGACGAGTATAATGGTTCTTTGATTTCAACGACGTAATTTTGACATGACTTTAAAGGCAGTACATAAACCACCAATGATTCCTTTTTACCACCTCATCGGATGTTCTGTAGTTGCTCGCCATTTCATTACGCAGCTCGTGTCCTGGAAAGGCTCAATTGGCAATTGAGCGCCGGAGCTGTGCGCTGAAGTAGACGTCGTGGCTGAGGGCGAGTGGGGCCGGGGGAGGCGAAATGGCTGCTTCCTCTGCTCTGTGGCCGCGAGCCAATTGCGTCCTCTCGGGCACTCGCCAGGGGGCCTTGCTTCGCCGGCGGACGACGCTGCGTTATCAGCTTCGTAAAAAAGGGGCAAGAACGACGACCGAGTTTTGGCTCTACACTTTGCTCTTACTTTTATTCTTCCTTCAAAAACGCACATGTTTTACTAAGTAACCATTTAGGCGTTTCCCTAATATTGCATAGTTTTATCAACGTAACGAAGCAAATAGTACAGTGATAAGTCACTCAGCGGGCAGCAGCAGTTAATGTCTTTACAGATGTCTGTAAATTGTGATCATGACACTATGTTATACTTACAAACAACAAACAACACAGCTTGCATTACGTGGGTTTTCCCTACATGCTCATTGTCCGAAAGTGATCTCGCTCACCCCCTCCCTCTATATTCTTGACGTTTGCAACATTAGTTCTGAAGAGCTGCTTTCATGGAGAGTGTGCCGAGCTGCGACGCGTGTCAGCAGCGAGCGAGACCGGCCGCTCCGTTCACACTGAGAGAGGGTGGGGGTGGGGGAGGGGGAGTGTTCGGCTCGGTGGCGCCAGACGTCGCGCACGGAGGTCCGAGAGTGCAGAGGACAGCGGCAGGGGCGGGGGCGGGGGCCGGGATGTGAACGGGACGAAACCACAGCCACAATGGCGACGCCAGCACCCTCACAGCCACTGGACACGGAGGGAGAGACGTTTCTTCACATCAAGGGAAAAGCTAACGAAATGCGTGGAAGACCGATATGAAGGACGGGAGGAGATGATGTAACAGAGGTTTTAGGATATTTTGGTTGTCAGTGCGGTCCTTGTAATTATAATTTAGTAATTATCCCTCCTTAATTAAATGATCACAGCATGTAAAATGAAGAAAGAAAATAGAACTTACACACAGATATTTTTCAATTCATTAATTTGGAACCTTATATTCCTTAATTCAAAGAGAAACGCAAATAAAATTTAGTCCTGCTTCCAACTTTGCGATCTGGGCTCATTTCACTACCCGCTACCTCACGGATGGAAACGGATAGTGGTTAATCGGCGAAAGTAAATTGCCAGTGTTCACAATTATAATGATAAATATTGTAACGAAAAACAAGCCGACCTACCGACACATTGAGAGCTCTTAGAGCTGTGTGTACTCTCGTCTTGTAAACAAAAATACGCGAATCAAATGTTTCTTGAAAGTACAATCAAATATCATAATATATTTTGTGCTCTTTCATCAAGTCCATTCCTACTCCATTCACTTCTGTCCCTTTTCCTCAGCTATCAGAAGCTTCTATCTTCCATTTTTCCACTCGACATTTCATTCCTATTCTTCCTTTCCCTAACCACCTCAGTTTATTCTTTAATAATTTCCTCATACTATCATTCTCTCCTCTCAAAATATTTCCTTTCTCTCAGTTCCTACGCCTCATTTCTATCATTCTCCGTTACTGTAATTCATCCCCATTGATCTTAACAATTCCTCATTCCTCAAGTCATTTTCAATTAATTTATTTATCTTGCGTCATTTCAAATGTATTCCAATCTCTTTTCCTGTCTTCCATAAGAGATATGTTTCTATACTGATATTTAAACTTTCCACACGAAGTCTGTAATCTTTCTTTATGACTCCATAAACAAGAGATTTTATTCTTCTTTTTGTGTGTGACGTTCCAATTTCAATATACGTTTGTCTAAAGGAAAATATTAAAAACGTTCTATTTGTCAAGTATTGGCTGTAATTATAGCAGCAATGCTTTCTCCTGCGCCGTTTCCATTGCCCCGTTCGCAAATTCCAAGTAGGGGCTCCCGAGTTGCCCCCCCACCCCCCACCCCTGTGGCGAGTAACGTCTCTCTCCCTGCCTCTCCCCCTCTGTCTCTTACACACACACACACACACACACACACACACACTATAAAGGCATACATGAGATGCATATACTAACGCAAATAAACCCAGTTAAACACAGAGCACCTTATGAAGTCTGATAGCATGCTAAACTGTATTTTTATCAGCAGTGGCTTGCCCGCATTTCTTTTCACAACACATGCTGCACCACTTTGCTCGGCAAGTATCCCTCAGAAATGGTTATTACTATAGTCGGATTACCGCATAACTTCTCAGCACGTTCCAGAATAGTTTTCTATAACTACCCTCTACCGGCCTTGCTGTGAAGTTATAAAAGCACCCTTTTGTTCAAGTATCCTCTTGCAACTGTGTCATAACATCTCAAAAATGAAGATTTGTGAGTTGCGTCACTCTTGTAGCAAGTATTCGAAACGAGAGGTACAGGGGAAGCGTATTGAGCGAGATGGGAGACTCGAGGAGAGGCTTAGAGAGTAGGCAAAGAGGGAATCAAAGAGAAAATGGCTAAGAGAAGGAGAGGGAAAGAGAATGACAGGAGACAAGGGCAGGGAACAAGTGGGGTGAGGTTGGGGACGGGAGAGAGGGGGCAAGGGCACGGGCAGAAGGGATGGAGACAAGGACGGGGGAGAAAGGTGAGGAGGGAATGGCTAGAAGGGAAAGAAGGGTAGGTTGGAAGAGAATGATGGAGAAAATGTAGAAATTAATCGTATAGAGGAAATGGGGGGGTGGCAGGGGCCGGGGAGCGGGAGGCCGGCGAACACCCGAAGACGTCGCCTCTCCCTTCTCCGCGACAAACGAAGCGTCGACCGCGTGGAAGCGGACTTCTCGGAGGCGACGAATAATTCAGTCACAGCCGCCGATCGCAATGAAAGCGAGAACAGATCCCTTCATCACGCCGGGTCGAGACGACTGTAAAGTACTATGTGGGCAAAAATATCTTTATGGACTATTTTCTGAAGAATTACAGAAGGGTAAAACATAGATCTTTACGCAAATTTTCATTATATAAAGTGGTGGCGTTCTTCTCAATATATCGTGTGAGCGTTTCTGAAAATGAGCTATTTTAAGCTCATGTTTACAGACAAGTTTTCACTTTTCAAGAAATTAATTTGATTAACCATAAAATAATTTGAAGCACTTCTGTTGACAAATGCAACAAAGTATAGAACATGCCCGAAATGTAAATATTAAGATTTTTCAAACAGATTAACTTTGTGTAGTTTTTGAAAAAATCAAGAGAATGTATCAAAATTGTGTAAATGTCATATAATTCAATTAATTCAGCACTATCCGTACAAAACGTTACAGGAAAAATTGAAACAGTTTTCGAGAAAATAGTGTGTTCAAAACAGCCTATATTTCATTCAAATTTACTCGAAAACTATCCATACTTGAAAAAATTTAATTTTTCTCATTTAAAAATCTTCTAAAAAATATTGAAGACAAGACTAGCTCTTGGTCAGCGTACTCGCATTTCACTACCCAGCCCCGGGTACGAATCCCGGTGGAGCCAACACTAAAGTGTGTGTTTTCCTTGCAGTATTCCGGTATATGTTGCCTCTGTAACGATGAGAAAATTCACTGAACGCCTGAACTATTTTTAAGCGTCTTTTATGCTGTCCAAGGAAAAAGTGTAATCGAAAATTTGTATGTGATTTTTTTTTAAAAAAGAAGTGAAGTTCTTGAGTCTTTATGAAAGGTATACCCCAAAATTAAAACATCGGTTTTTAAATTCAAAGAGCCGCAACATCAACCAGAGCAATAGGGGGATATCAAACACTTTTTAAAAATCTTGTTAATAATTATCCACTAACCTTGATCACAGGCAGATTTTCGGGCTGCCGTTTTGCCGTAAAACAATTTTTCAGTATGACGACCTACAATATGTAGATTCTGACTACAGACGGTGCTGGAGGAAGTATATTACTACATATACACTCAAATATTCACATCGTTTTTTGGTGTCAGTATCCACAATACGAATTTTTCTGCAAAAAATCGTTTTTCGCTCCAGCAGTACGTAACGTCCTTTACAGCAGCGTAGACCTACGTAGCACGCGAGAAAGTAAAAATTCGTGTCAAATATGTTTTTGTTTTTTTTCATTAGTGTATTTAGGAGGCGTACGATCAGCTGCCCTGCCATCCAGAAAACATCCCACACGCCTCCACTTCTCGCTCATGCAATTTATTACATCATTCACATCCACAGCGCACAATTACCGCGGACTAATGAACACAGTTTGACAGTGCGGCAATGAAGTTACGTTACTTGACACAATTTGCGCAATGGCCCATGCGTCCGGGCGCGGGGTGGGCGTTTAAAGAACGATGGGGCGGCAGGCGAGTTGGTATCGCTGACGCGCACTTTGTTTGCATTGACTGTTATTGTTGTGGCTAAATGATTCGTGTCATTTGCAAAATAACGCGAGAATTAAATGTCGAGGGAGTTGAATTCATTTATGCGCTTTTGAACGCCGTGTATTTCACAGTGGAGGTGAAGCAGAGAGAAATGTTCTGGTAGGGTTCCATCCGATCGGGACGGGTCGGATCGGATCGGGTCGGGTCGGGTCGGGTCGGGTCGGGTCGGGTCGGGTCGAGACGCGATAGATCGTGAAGTGCCGAGTTGTATCGGGTCGGGACGAGTTCTATTTATGAATTCTGGCTCTTTGTTTATTTCATTGCCAAGTAATTCTTTGAATGTGACCGTTTTGCGGCGTTGAAATTATTCGTTCCGTCTGGAAACCAATGTGCGTATAAATGTCGATGGAACGAATTTATTGTCCGCTTTTGATTTATGAGGTTTGAGAAAGAAATGCCCGGGGTAGACTTCGGTGGTGTAACGTTAAGCGTATTGGACTGTTATACTCACGCCCGCGGGTTCAATCCTGATGAAAGGCGAGCGAAAAATCCTTCGTACGCCTTTCTTCGGAGAGGAAGTATCTCGGAGTGCCTCGTGGTGTAGATTAACATAAGGCTAAATGAAGCCTCTGAGCAAAATTCAAACCACTAGTTTGGTCGCCCGAATGATAGTCCTTTCTCTGCCAGACGGTGAAAGTGCCGGCCCGGTGGTGTTTGTCGATTCCGGACGTGCCCTGATACAGTGCGTCAGATGGTCTCCACTCGAACCACAGACAACTGCGCACGACGCGTCCGCAGTTAAAATCCTCTACCTCACAACTGAATGCAAAATAATGTTCATTCATATAATGAATGGTTCTTGGCATTTCAATAAGAGTGCAAACGAAAGGTATCACCTTTTCCATATTTTGTCCTTCACCTTTCATTACAAATTATAGTGCATTGCAACGTTGTACTCTTTATATTGAACTTCATATTATTTAAATATTTACTATTTCCTTGTTTGCAGAAATAAATTTAATTATTTGTCAGTGGTTTGGATGTACTTATTGTTTTAAAATATCGTCACTATCACCCATTTTGAAGATAATTGTAAAGTTTAATTGAGACGTTCCCAGGAAGCAGGGAAATAGGCTCATAGTCTTTACAAGGCTTTACACCCTGAAACAAACGCGAAAGGAACATTTACAATAATGTGTATGGAAATGAGTCGTGTGTACAAATAAATATCTATATTTACACCTACTTTGTTTTTCCTCTTGCCTACAAACACGACACATACGAAGGTAAGTGCTGATCTCTTGCGTGTTGAAAAAATACAGCCCAGTGCTGTGTGTTGTTCATTCGTGTGCTAAGCACACTGGAGGAGAAGGAACGCCAGTAAGAAAGTGATGGCCGCTCCAGGGCGGCCAGGCAGCGGGCAGCGCCGTGCGCGGAGACGGCTAGGGAGATCTCACCTTTTTTATATTTTCTACTCTTTATTTTGAAAACTGAATAAACTTTGTACGTACTATGGCTAAGGATAAAAACAGACAAAGATGTGAAAGCGAGAGACGCCGCGCCATCAGGAAAGTGAGGACAAGTGTATTTTAATTAGGACTTGCGCACACTAAATGTTTAACATTAGAAGATGTTATTGAAACTCTTCAGCAATGTCGCGCTGCGGGCGCGGGGCCTGGCAGGCGGACGAGAGGGCGAGTGGACGGGCATGTGGGCGGTGGGACGGCCAGGAGCGCGTTATTAACAGGCCACGACGCCCCTCCAAAGCCCCTTCGCTCATTGGGGACCTCCGCGTCATGACGAATCTCCCGACCCAGTTCTATTGGCGCACAGCGCTTTCTCAGCCTGCGCTACGACAATTTCCATACTGAAATCATAGGACATCAAAAGAAACCTAGAAAGTTGAATCCTATTCAACTTGGAACTTACTATTTCCTTAGGCAGCTGCATCTTTTATTTCAAATAAGCGCATAAACTAACGGCAGACTGTTTTTCAGTCATTAAATATCCCTTCTTATCGTTCTTTTTTATTCTACATCTTTCTCTCTCTCTCTCTCTCTCTCTCTCTCTCTCTCTCTCTCTCTCTCTTCTCTCTCTCTCTTATCTAGCTCCTTTCTTCTATATATATATATATATATAATATATATATATATATATATATATATATATAATATATATATATCAGTCTGTCGCTGGTCGTCGTAGCAGTCGGACGTGTTTTAGCGGAGCTCCTCGCGAGACAATGGGTTGCTACCTGCAGGAGTATCGGCTCGCATCGGGGCGTGGGCTGCGCGGCTTTTCCTCGTGCGGAGCGCCAGCCCCCTCGGCATCGTTGAACGGGAACGGGGCAGCGGCTGGGGCAGCGGCTGGAGCAGCAGCGTTTGTGTGCGACCACGATTGCAGTTCTTTTATTAATTGGAGGCGTCGAACCTAATCCAGGACCTGAAGTTGAAGTTAAACGCAATTCGCATCTTGTGCAGTGGGGTGCAATAATAACCTAAAATCCGGAAAGCAGTGTGAATGTTGTGGACTGTGGTACCATGCTAGTTGTGGTAAAAAATGGAAGACATGGACAACGGCAAGTGGTTTTGCAGTAAGTGGCAGAGAAAGCATGAGTGGCGTCAACTGGAAGAGAAACTGGAAGCTGCTCTTCTTCAATCCAGGAGGTTGAAGGAGTTAAACGCATCTCTGGAGGAGAAACTTCGAGCTGCTACAGTAGGAGACGCCGCACAGCCAATTGTACAGAGCCAACTGCGCAGAAAACCCATTCTCGTTATTGGTGACTCGATAGTGCGACATGTAGGCAATGTCAACAAGCACATGGATGTTGTGTGCCTCCCGGGAATCCGAACCGAGCAGCTGCGGAGGTATGTAGAGAATAGGGACCTTGGAACGCCAGACACCGTAATTATACATGTTGGCACTAATGACCTGAGGAGAAGAAATCCTGACTTTGTCATGGGGGATATGGGTGACCTCGTGATGAAAGCACAAGAGAAATTCCCTAAAGCAAAAATTAATGTAGTGGCATTCTCAGGCGTCGTGGCATTCCATGGAGACGTGTTGATGTAGTCAACCGAATGTATGAGTGGGTGGCGCAGAGAAGGAATGTGTTCTTTGTGGACCCAAATTCGTGGCTACAGGACGGCGATTTCGGTTCGTGACGGGTTTGCACCTAAAGCGCTCGGGGTCCACAAAGCTGGGTGGACTCTTCTCGCAGTATAGGAGGCCCGAAACTCCCCGCGACAGACTCGTGAGACCGCCACGGCGCGTGGCGTCAAGGAATGTCGTGTCCCTTGTGATGGTTTGCGCGGTGATGTCGGCAACGGACGGCGCGGGGTGAGGACGGCGACGTGACGGCGACGTGCAATGGTGCGGTGACGGCGGCGAGGGACGGCGACGCGGCGGCAGCGGTCGGCGGCGCGGTGAGGCGGCGAGGGATGGCGGACGCGACGGCACGCCGGCAGCGCGGTGACGGCGGCGAGGGACCGGCGACGAGGCGGCAGCGGTCGGCGGCGCGGTGACGGCGGCGCGGGATTGCGACGCGGACGGCAGCGGTCGGCAGCGCGGTGACGGCGGAGAGGGACGGCGACCGGCGGCGGCGAGGGATGGTGAAGCGGCAGTGTCGACCGACGACGCAGTGGCGGCGGGGAGGACGGCGTCGTGGTGACGGCATCGGTGAACGGCGACTTATCGCCGACAGCGACGCGGCAATGACGGCAAGAGACGGCGGCATTAGAATAAGGAACTACGCAGAAGGTGAGTCTCTGGTTATTCTGCAGGTTAATTGTAGGAGTATTTAAATAAAGCTGTTCATTTCTGGGAACATGGTAGAATCGTATAATGTAGATGTCGTGATAGGTACGGAGTCATCGGCTCAATGCGGAAATATTAAATGCTGAAATCTTCAGAGCACATTTTTTAATATTCGGCGCGATAGAGCAGATCGCATTGGTGGGGGAGTTTTTATATGTATTAAAGACAACTTCGAAGCAGTAGAGGCATGGGTGGACCGACAAATTTGAAATCATAGGTGTTGACATTCGAAATAGGTATTCAAAAAATCAGTGGGAAATTATAGGCGTGTATAGATCACAGCAAGACGGACACGAACCGTTACAAAGACTTATAGAAAGAACCCGTGTAATTAGGAAAAGTGGAAAAAATGTCATTATTGGAGGAGACTTAAATTTACCGCATGTTAGCTGGGAGGGGGATGTGGGGGCTGAAGGCGCCGCTCAACGCCTCATTAACGAACTGGTTGGGAAAATGGCTTAACACAGGTAGTAAACAAACCGACCCGCGATAATGCTTTACTGGACGTTTTCCTTATTAGACCGGCAGACCAATTTCTTGCTGCGAGGTAATTCCTGGAATTAGCGATCACAAAGGAGTCTCCTAAAAATGCACAGAGAGGGTAAACGAAATGATCTTGTAAAAGAAAAGAAAATTTTTTCAGTTTTCTCGCAACAAACGTCACAAATATGCAATTATACTTGAAAGCAATTTTCCGGCTTGGGCTCTTTAGAGGCATGTACAGTTGAACAGATCTGGTCAAATTTTAAGAACATTATTTCTGAATGCTTCAAAAATTCGTGCCTACCAGGAAACTACGTGCCATTCGGATCCTGTGTATTATAACAAAGAAGTGAGGCGACTGAAAAGGCAGGTTAGGAAAGCGTATAGTAAACGTAATATAAATAAGGATCAGAAAACATAATTTTCTCTACAATTATCCAAAGATCCATTAGCATTAAAGTTACATACCCAAGAAAATTAACCCTTAAACTCAATTCTAAGCGACCGATTGACCTGTTGGCAAAATTTCTTCAAGTATGTGAGACATAAGAAAGGGAACAAAGAAAGTATTCCAGCGATTCTGCGGAGCAGATGGCTTCGTTAATTACAGATGATAGTGAAAAGGCGGCTGTTTAAACAGACATTATTCATCTGTTTTCAAGCCGAAGGGATCAAACCTTAGTAAGTGAAACAACACCCGTAATAAAAAGAAACCTTTCGAATCGATGGAGGAATTATTAGAAAACGAGATTGCAAAAATTAGGAGAAATAAATCAGTAGGTCCTTGATGGAATACCAGGAGAAATACTAAAACTGGGAGGGGAAGCCATGATTCCGTACCTTGCGCGCTTAATGGAGGTTACTGTAAATAATAGCATGATCCTCAAAATTGAAAGAGGCAGTCGTAGTGCCGATTCACAAGGAGGAGACAGAAGGATTGTTAACAATTACAGGCCTATAAGTTTGACATCAGTCGTATGCAAACAGATGGAACACATAATCGCGGAGTATATTAGACGAGTTTGGAATAAACTGATTGGCTATTCAAAATCAACACGGTTTTCGTCCTGGGTATTCGTGCGACAGCCAAACAATTGCTTTTTGTCAGGACATAGCAGATTCATTAGACGATGGAGTAGGGTCGACGCAATAATATTAGATTTTTCTAAGGCATTTGATCTCGTTCCACATGGCCTTTTAATTTCCAAATTGTCAGAAACGGGAATAGATCATCGAATAATCCTGTGACTAAAAGAATTTTTTTACGGGGCGCACTCAAAACAGTTAGAATAGGAGACAAATATTCATCGAAAAGCCGCTGTAACCTCGGGGGTCCCCCAGGGGAGTGTGTTAGGGCCTCTGCTATTCTTAGCGTTTTTAATGACATTGGCAACTGGATTAAAATCAAAAGTTTAGACTATTCGCCGACGATTGCATAATATATAGGAGTATTGGCTCGTCTGAGGACGAAAATGTTTTACAGAGTGATCTTAACTGTTTATGGAACTGGGCGTGCAGAAATAAGATGGAATTAAATCCGGAAAAGAGTAAATTCATTTGGCTTTACCAAGTCCCGCTCGAACATACGCTCAGTTATGAATTAGGAACTAACGTTATACCACGTGTAAAAACTGTAAGTATTTGGGTTTGGTCCTGCGAAGCGACTTAGGTTGGTCGGATCATATTAACAATACGGTTAAAAAATCCTGGAGAGCGCTGCACTTTGTAATGCGTATTCTAAAAAATAGTAAGTCCAAATGCCCGATCCCTAGCATATACTACACTTGTACGCCCAATATTAGAATACGGAGGCGGCATGCTGGGACCCGTACAGAAAAGGGCAATATCGAAGCCTTAGATAAAATTCAAAACGGGCCTCAAAGTTTGTAAATCACGGTGCTTTTGGTGACGAACGAGGAAGAACGGGAGTCCTTATCAAAGAGAAGGGAACGGGCGCGTTTATGCGTAATGTATAAGACATTCAGAGGGGACACAGCCATGGGCAGATATCGGTAAAAGATTACAGAATTCAGATTATAAAAGCAGAGGAGACCATCCTTGGAAAATACGATGCGAAAGCAAAGAACTGATGTAGCAAGTTCTCCTTTGTGATCGCACTATAGTAATTGGAATAACACACCTGCAGAAAGCACTAGAGGGCTCTTCCTTCAATGTAGCCAAATTTAAAAATATGCTTTCATTCATCTAGAGGCATCTCGAAAATACTGACTGAGACATTTATCTTTATTATTATTATTATTATTATTATTATTATTATTATTATTATTATTATTATTATTATTATTATTATTTTATATTATTATTATTATATTCATTATTATATTATTATTATTATTTATTATTATTATTATTTATTATTATTATTATTATTAGTCATAAATTAACTATCGTCAGGCCCTTATCCAGTGAAGTGATGTGAAGTGTAGTGTAGTGTAGGTGAGTGGGGGAAGGGAGTGTTAGGGTAGTGAAGGGGAGTGCAGTTGCGTGTAAGTGTAGTGTTGTGTAGTGTAGTTAAAGTGTTTATGTTAATAGACTAGAAGTGAATTTAGAGTATAGCTTAGAAATAAATTGAAATATTATATCGACCCCCTAATTCTAATAGAAGACCCAATTGTAATTGTTTAAAATGTTTTAGTAATTCTAATTTTAATTTGTTATCATGTTTGCCACGAGCATTTAGCTCCAAAGCGAACTTTTAATAAATATATATATATATGATATAATAATACTATATATATATATATAATAATATATATAATATTCTATCTATCTCTCTATCTCCTCTCTCTCTCTATCCATCTTCTCATTCTCTCTCCTCCTAATCTATCTCATCTCCTCTCTTCTATCTATCTTCTCTACTCTACATATCTCTCTCTCTCTATCTATCTCTCTATCTCTCTCTATTAATCTCTCTATCTATCCTCTCTACTCCTCTCTATCTATCATCTGTCTATCGTCTATCTCTCTACTTCTCTTCTATCTCTCTTCTTCTATCTATTCATCTTCATCTCTCTATCTTCTCTAATCTCTATTCCTATCTTGCTATCTCTCTCTTTATCGTTTTCTCTTATCTAATCTCTCCTATCTCTATCTATCTCTCTCTATTCTTACTTCTCTCTAATCTCTATATCTCTCTCTCTCTTATTCATACTCTGTATCTCTATATCTCTCTCTCCTATCTCTCTCTACTTCTATTTATTCCCATCCTTCTATCTCTCTCTACTCCATTCCTTATTTCTAATTTTCTATCTCTCCTATCTCTACTTTATTCCTCTCTATCTCTCTATCTTCTATCTGTATCTCTCTAATCTCTCTATCTTCTCTATTCTAACTCTCTCTAATCTCTAATCATACCTCCTCTCTATCTATCTTCTCTCTCATCTATCTTTCTCTATCTACTCTCTCTCTCCATCTATCTCTCTCTATCTCTCTCTATCTCTCTCTATCTCTCTTCTATCTCTCTCTATCTCTCCTATTCTCCTCTCTATCTCTCTCTATCGTCTCTCTATCTCATCTCTATCATCTACTCTATCTCTCTATCTCTCTCTATTCTCTCTCTATCTCTCTCTATCTCTATCTCTATCTCTCTATCTCTATCTCTATCTCTATCTATCTCTCGTCTATCTCTCTATCTCTCTCTATCTCTCATATCTCTACTACCTCTCTCTCTCTCTCTATCTATCTCTCTCTCTCTCGTATCTATCTATTATACTCTATCATCTCTCATTCTATCTATCTCTCTCTCTCTACTCTATCTCTCTCTCTCTTCTATCTCTCTCTCTCTTCTATCTCTCTCTCGTCGTATCTATATGCTCATCTCTCTCTCTCTATGCTATCTCTCTTCTCTCTATCTATCTCTCTATCTATCTCTCTATCTCTCTATCTATCTCTCTATCTCTCTATCTATCTCTCTTCTCTATATCTCTTCGTATCTGTATATCTGCTCTCTATCTCTCTTATCTCTCTATCTACTCCTATCTTCTCTATTCTCTCTCTATTCCTCTCTATCTCTCTCTATATCTCTATATCTCTCTACTATCTCTCTTCTCTCTCCTATCTATCTCTCTCTCTCTGATCTATCTCTCTCTCTCTCTATCTATCTCTCTCTCTCTCTCTATCTCTCTCTCTTCTCTCATCTCTCTCTACTCTCTCTATTCTCTCTCTCTCTATTCTATCTCTCTCTCTCTCTATCTATCTCTCTCTCTCTCTCTATCTATCTCTTCTCTCTATCTATCTCTCTATCTCTCTTCTATCTTCTATCTCTCTATCTATCTCTATCTCTATCTCTCTCTATCTCTATATTCTTCTATCTCTCTATATTCTCTCTACTCTCTCTATCTCTCTATCTCTCTCTATCTCTCTCTCATCGTTCGTATCTCTCTATATCTTCATCTATTTAATCTCTATATTCTATCTCTTATCCTCTATTCTCTACTATCTCTGATCTCTGTACCTCATCTTTCTCGTCGAGTATCGTGCTCGTCTCTGCGTCCATATCCTCTCTTTGGAGGCGTTCATCTCTCTCTCTATATATCTACTCCTTCATTCTCTCGTACTTATCATCTCTGCTCTATCTATCTCTCTTACTCTATCTACTCTCTCTCTATGTCTATCCTCATCTCATCTATCTATCTCTTCAATCTATCTATCTCTCTTCTATTCTATCATCTCATCTCTCTATCTATCTCTCCTCATATACTCTCTCTCGTATCTATCCTACTTCTCTCTTCTATCTATCTCTATCTCTTCCTCTCTTCTATCTATCTCTCTCTCTATCTATCTATCTCTCTCTCTATCTATCTATCTCTCTCTATCTATCTATCTATCTCTCTATCTATCTATCTCTCTCTCTCTATCTATCTATCTCTCTCTCTATCTATCTATCTATCTCTCTCTCTATCTATCTCTATCTCTCTATCTATCTCTATCTCTCTCTATCTCTCTCTATATCTCTCTATCTATATCTCTCTATCTCTCTCTCTATCCCTCTCTCTCTCTCTCAGTCTGCCCTTTTCTTTCGCGTAAGGCGACTTTCATCTAACGATCGAGTAGGGTTGGAACATCGTCACCTTCAAGGGCACGGCATTCACTGCACTGACTAACTGACTGACACACCCAGAAACATCACTCACTCGTTGTTTCACCTCCACCAACACACAGCGCCCACTGGATGACCCCACCGCTCCCTGGCGAAGACTTTCAGCGCGGAACGGAGCATCAGGGCGAAAAGCGACCAACAAAGTAGGGCGTTTGTTTATGCAAAGCGTCGCCCGCCGCCAGTGATTCGATTACGACCCCGCCCCCTGCCCCCCACACAGCCCCACCGCGGCCCTCTAACGTGGCAGGCCACGCCACGCGCGAGGGGGTTGCCTCCGATGACACACTTTATAGTTATTATAGAGTTGTATGCAACACGTACACTTTTCGCAAAAATCGTCTATCAGAAATAACACACTTCGATATTTAATTAACGTCCACAGAGCGATGTAGAGCAAACAACGGACATGGATGAAGCTTCTCAAATTGATAGAAGAGATTCGCAGCCCATCTGGCCCGTTATGTTTATTTTGATAGTCTGTCGAGCAAAATTTTTGTTAATACACCCTTATTGTAAAAAATATATAATTAAGAAATATTAGCTATCGATAGAGGACATCCTTTTCTATAGCTTATTTTTTTCGTTTCTTTCTGTCAGGAACTAAAGTGTTCATAAACGGTCGCGCATATAAAGAATATTTTTTTATTCAACGGATCAGTTGCTTTGTGTCAATATATCAATACCATATTGCGGAAAAGTAATGAAATCTACGACAAAAAGTGGTAGGATCACAGGAAAAAATCGAAGAACATGATGTATGCATACACTCTGATTCCAAGAAGGCGAAAATTGAAGAAAAAAGATAGACGAGTGATCAAGCACAAAAAAGTTTTCCTGCATAGGAGATCTCAGAGATGCCTTTTTTCGCCTATCTTCAGATCACTTGAAAACACTACTAAGTGGGTACTTAAACAAGTATTTTTCTTTAAATAATACGTCTTAATCGTCATGGCGTCCATATCTTTCGAACTCTTGCTCGCCTCTCCAAAACAAACTTCCCTCCAGATCCACCCGTTACGTTACTCACTTGTTCGCCATCTGAGGAATTGATACAATCGTACCAAGTTCTGTGTTTTCATTTCGTAACAGAATCACCTCGATCTGCAACATCAGGATCTGACTTTCTCTTGTAACGCGTACTAACTGCTTTGGTGAATTCTTCCCTGAAGTACTGTTTTTAAAAGAATGCCCACTTCACAACATTTTATTACGTCTATCTCCTAATGCTCCAAGAATATAATATTAATAATTATAATATTAATAATATTAATAATAATAATAATAATAATAATAATAATAATAATAATAATAATAATAATAATAAAAATAAATGATCCAGAGACTAAATACATTTGTTGGTTACTCAGCAATAAAATAAGAGCTTGGTTACACCAAATATTGCAGAACATATTACCGGCTGTAATTGCCTTCCAATTAGGGAACACGGTAGTGACAAATAATGTATTTGTTACTAAGACGTTAAGAGAAAATAAAGTTTTCCACTGGCGAGTTCATAAACTTTTTCTTGAAGTCGGATGCGTGTGTTGAAAATGAAAGTGTCAAGGGCCTCCTACAGTGCCCAATATTTGGTCGAGTCCCTCTCTAGCAGGCCCAATCCACCTCCGCATATGCACGTCCGCCCAGCAGAGCGGCCTTTCGCCCAGTGGGCGGGGCGGG